>JAWZYT010002441.1:0-45000 GCA_034508575.1 Petrolisthes manimaculis | reverse complement strand
TAGTACTCAGAGGACCATAGACAAAAACATATCGTCGGGTCCCTATGCCCGATGCTCAGGGTATGAAGCCATTACATTTTATATGGCCATCGTACAGCCGGCAGCATAAATTCGCATCTATCTCATGAACTTAATAATACTAACATGACCAGATATAGTTGCATTCTAAACCAGTTTCTGTTCTAAAAACATGCGAAATTGACCACATAAAAAAAATGTATCTGTCATCTCTGCATGCATTTAAATTGTGTTACAACATTAATACAACTCATACATATATACGTAGGTGGAAATGAAGTGAATATAAGCCGTCGTACTGTACCCTGGGCATCGGAACCCACGAGGATAATATGTTCCCGTCTATACCAAAAGGGAGTGTAGGCTATATACAGGCGGTAAAGTTTGTTTTGTTGTGGCAGTGAGAGAATTTAAGTAAAGGAGGAGGAGGTGAAGGAGGAGGAGGTGAAGGAGGTGAAGATGCGGGTCATGTTATTTTGATGTACGCATGTGATGATGTATATGTACCCGAGTGTGTGTGTGTGTGTGTGTGTGTTTAGGGATGTGTATGTTTGTGGGTATGAGTTTAGGTGTGTGTGTGTGTGTGTGTGTGTGTGTGTGTGTGTGTGTGTGTGTGTGTGTGTGTGTGTGTGTGTGTGTGTGTGTGTGTGTGTGTGTGTGTGTGTGTGTTTAGGGATGTGTATGTTTGTGGGTATGAGTTTAGGTGTGTGTGTGTGTGTGTGTGTTTAGGTATTTGTGTTTGTGTGTATGAGTTTAGGTGTGTGTGTGTGTGTGTGTGCTGGGTCGAAGAAAGGTATGGATGATAGTAGCAGTGATAAGGGACATTCCAGGGACCCTATATACTGATGAGGTTTAGATACAATAGTTTCTCTCCACACACTAGCTCTATTATTATTATTATTATTATTATTATTATTATTATTATTATTATTATTATGTTTCTCTTTTCTCTCTTCCTCTTGCCAGGTTACATATTCTATATCACAAACACACAAACACACACACACACACACAATATATAAATAAAATAAGAGGACACACACACAAACCCTCCTTCCCTCACGCACACACACACACAATCCTTCCCCTCACACCCACACACACACTCACACACATTCCTCCCCCTCACACCCACACCCACACACACACACAATCCTTCCCCTCACACCCACACACACACACTCTCACACATTCCTTCCCCCCCCCCCCCCCGACACACACACCCTCCTTCCACCGACACACACACACACACACACACACACACCCTCCTTCCCCTGACACACATACACAGACAATCGCACCGCCACTTAAGTTCATCCCCATTTTCCGTACAGATGACGCGAATACTTAGAAACTGATTATATGGTTAAAAGGCCTCACCAGGACCGACTCCCAGATGGTATATTGACTTAATAATAATAATGATAATAATAATAATAATAATAATAATAATAATAATAATAATAATAATAATAATAATAATAATAACAATAATAATAATAATAATAATAATAATAATAATAATAATAATAATAATAATAATAATAATAATAATAATAATAATAATAATAATAATAATAATATAATAATAATAAATATATATATATGTTTGAGAATGATGTTTGTATTGTAGGGATGAAACTAAGTATGGTATATTCTTAATAACTATAGTCTCATTGTCTTCCCCTGCACATTTTACTCATGGGGAACGAATTAAAGAAATGCTAATCCAATCATACCAAACCAAACCTAACCAAACCTAAATTATTTAGATTAAAAAAAAAAAAACTAACCAAACCAAACCATATTTAACCAAACTTAAACTAACCAGATCAAACCAAACCAAACCTAACTACATGAAACCTAACCAAACCAATTCAAACCAAACCAATTCAAACCAAACCAATTCAAACCAAACCAAATCCAACCAAACCAAATCCAACCAAACCAAATCCAACCAAACCAAATCCAACCAAACCAAACCAAACCTAACCAAATCTACTCAAACCAAACCTAACCAAATCAAATCAAATCAAATCAAATCAAATCAAATCAAATCAAATCAAATCAAATCAAATCAAATCAAATCAAATCAAACCACTCCAAATCAAACCAAACCAAACTTATCCAAACGTAACTTATCCAAACCTAACCTAACCAAATCAAACCACTCTAAACCAAACCAAACCAAACCTAACCTAGCCAAATCAAACCGAGTGTGAATGTTATTGAGAGGAGAGAGTATATGCAGAACGTAAATTTGTGCCTTATTCCCTACTGAGAATATAATAATGGGTTGTTTATGTTGGGTGGGTGACTTGGAGGACTATTGATTTCTCCATACACACACACACACACACACACACACACACACACACACACACACACACACACAACAACAACAAGAACAACAACAAAATCTTGAATCTATATACCGGTATTGCGTGTTTTGTGGTTTTATTTTGAGAAAAGTGAAAGTTTAGCTTCAATAGACAAGCACTACAATTATTATTATATCCCAGTGTTAAACTACAACTAATATATTAACAGTAGTAGTGAAGGATTGAGGCCGAACACATCAACTCTCTTTTTTTTCCTTGGAGACGGGGGGGAGGGGGGGGAGGGGGGCGAGGGGGTGAGGGCGGGTACAAAAGGTCAGTGGTTTATGCTTATTAATCTGTTTTCCCATTGTTGATTGTAAAGTTTATAGAAAATAAAATCATGAAATTTTTACCATAATGATTTGGCAACTAATAATTAAAAGAACCAATTCTATACAGTACAATCATTGCATTATATCACAGTAACATTCTAATAAAATGTAGCAGTTCTGTATCTGGAATTTTATGATAACTACAATTACAATAACTAAACACTATATTAATGTTTCCAAAAAAAAGTGTGTCGTCTACTATAAAATATTATAACATTCCCATTCACGGCGTAACAATAACAACAATCGATAATGCAGTACTAAGAAACACAATAAGTAGTAACACAATAAATGAACATTCGCTGAGGACTTGGCGAAAGTATGGCAAAATTCAGACCCCTTGATTTTCGACCTAATGCTCAAATCGCGAGTTTTAGGAATACGGCCATCGCTCAAGTACCACCAGAAGCAGAAATAACAATGCCGTCACGATGGCCGAGTGGTTATCCATGAGCGCTTAGCTCCCCTTTCCTCACTCATCATTATACACAATAGGTAAACTCTGGAACAAATTACCTCGGATCCATCCATCTTTTCCTTGTACTATACGACTTATGTTCCTTCAAACTCAATATGTCTAGGCATCCCAGACGAAATTATTTGACCATGATGTTGGACCTCTCACCACTTTTATATCACAGGTGAGGACAATAAACGGCAATTTAGTCTTCAGATCATAAATAATAATAAAAGATAAAACAGTGATTAGTTATTCCTACACTTTTACACATTAATAAATAAAACATTATTAGTAACACAATAACCAGTAACACAGTATTTAGTAACACATTATTTAGTAACACATTAACCAGTAACACAGTATTTAGTAACACATTAACCAGTAACACAGTATTTAGTAACACATTATTTAGTAACACATTATTTAGTAACACATTATTTAGTAACACATTATTTAGTAACACAATCAGTAAGATAGTGTAACAACATTTTTTCTAACACTTTCACATCTCTTCGGTCGGTAACCTTTCCTAGTAATGTGCCGTGGGTTGTCTGTCTGTATGTCCGTCTGTCGTCTATACTGTTTGTGGGTCAGAGCAAAGTACAAGTCTCATTATATTCCTCCCTTCAGTGACACACACACACACACACACACACACACACACACACACACACACATACACACACACAAAATATATTCCTCCCTTCATTGGCGCGCGCACACACTTACATAATATTAATTCCTTCACATACACACATTATATTCGTCCCTTCACACACACACACACATACATACACACACACACACACACACACACACACACACACACACACACACACACACACACACACACACACACACACACACACACACACACACACACACACACACACACACACACACACACACACACACACACACACACACACATTTCCACCTGCTGTACAGTCCTAGCCACAAGTTTCATCTCTCATCCTTTCCTTTCGAGTCAAATCACTGTCACTTCATCTATGTCATAATCGATAAAGTTTGTTTATTTGTTTTGAAAAATTCGTAGCCATTTTGTTGATAAATTTTTGCCAATGAATTTTATGGTGACACTCATTCTTGTTGGTGATCTGGAGGACTACTGATTCATCCAAACTATACCAGGAAACAGACCACTACAGTTTATTATAATTATTTAGTAGTAGGATATCTGTTTCGTGGCTGAGTTTGGAGGACTCTGTAACCTTCTTCTCTTATGGGGATATAATTATAGCACAGTGTTCGTGGTGGTAAATCTGGAGCAACTCATTCCTCCAAACTATTCCAAGCAACTGTATACCATTATAATTATTCATTGGCCCTGTTTTCTGATATACTTTGGAGGAATCAAGGCACTCCAATGCACTGCAGTTCAAGTAAGCTCAGGTGGTGAAAGGGATAGTAAACTTTTGGTACGTTGGAGCGCCTTTGATTCCTCCAAAGTATACCAGGAAACAGGACCAGATTAGCAAAGATAATGGTTGACTGTTACTTGAAGTAGTTTAGAGGAATCAGTTGCTCCAGATTAACCAACACTGTAAGTACTACTCCATTAATCAATAACCCATTTTCACTTTCAACTAACCTTAGGGCCATCTCACACTCTCTTTCGCTGACCCTCTCTCTTCTCTTCTCTTCTCCTCTCCTCTCCTCTATTCTCTTTTCTTCCCTTTCCTTTCGTCTCCTTCCTTTTCCTCTCCTCTCTTCTCCTCTCCTTTCATTCTCTTTCTTCTCCTCTCCTCTCCTCTTATTCCCTTCCTTTTCCTCTCCTCTCCTTCCCTTTCCTTTCCTCTCCTCTTATTCCCTTCCTTTTCCTCTTCTCTCCTTTCCTTCCTTTTCTTTCCTCTCCCTACTCTTTCTCTTTAGATAATTTTCAATAATAAAGTTCAGATCGAAAATTCCGTTGCCTCTGAAAATTTGATGGTGAACTTTGAGAATAATGTTGTCGTGAATGAAACGTAATTGTCTCTTATTTTTTTGTAATATAAATAAAAAAAAATTAATATTCAGTTTTATAAAGAAACACTAACTTCCCATTTTAGTTACAGTACAATGTTGATGGTGATAAATCTGGAGCAACCAATTCCTCCAACAAACAATTCCAAGCAACAGGATACCATTTATATATGTATTCCCTGGTTCTCTTTCCTGACATGTTTTGGAGGAATCAAAGCACTCCAATGTACCAGAAAAGACTATTAACTTACCCTCTTACCGACACCATTATTCCCAAAATTACCACCATCTTCACACCAGAGAGAGAGAGAGAGAGAGAGAGGTGACAAAGGAGAGGAAATGGAAGGAGAGGAGAGAAGAAGGAAGGAGAGGGAAGGGAAGGAGAAGAGAGGAAAGGAAAGGAAAGGAATGGAAAGGGAAGAGAAGAGAGGAGAGGAGAGGAGAGGAGAGTAGAATAGAATAGAATAGAATAGAATAGAATAGAATAGAATAGAAGAGAATAGAAGAGAAGAGAAGAGGGCAGCGAAAGAGTGGGAGATGGCCCTAAGGTGAGTTGAAAATTTATGACAGTGACTGTACAACAATATGCTACATCACCGTACGACACTTTACACACAACACACAAATGATATCTTAGCCTCAAATTCACCCAGTCATCAAAACAACAACAACAAAATGCAAATCTCAATTATTACATACATATTACACCAATAAATAATCAACAACAACAACAACTGCCCGTGTGTGTAATTCTCTATAATCCCTCGTATTTTTTTTTTTTGCAAGAATAATAACAAATCATCAAAACAACAAAATGCAAATATTACAATTACAACGCAATTATTACACACATAATTATTTGGGCAGCAATTAATTATCCACGACTTCCTATGTACGCAGTTATATAATCATCACTGTAATAATAATAAAAATAATAATAAAAAACAATAATAAACAATAATAAACAATAATAAACAATAAAAAAATAAAAAAATAATAACAATAATAACAACAATAATAACAACAATAATAACAACAATAGTAATAATAATAATAATAATAATAATAGTAACAATAATAACAATAATAACAATAATAATAATAATAACATGAGAGTTTTAACGAGGTGTCCAGTACGTCTCCAACATTTCAACACCATAATGAGTTTCAGAAATTAATTGACGTGACTCAGGTATTGTGTGTCTTGTTACCCTTACCTCATTCACCCCCCCCCCCCTCTATCCCTCTTACCCTCCCCTCCCTCCCTTCACACTATCCTTTATTCTCCCTTCCTTATCCCCTACCCCTCTTACCCTT
Organism: Petrolisthes manimaculis; assembly: GCA_034508575.1. Lineage (NCBI taxonomy): Eukaryota > Metazoa > Arthropoda > Malacostraca > Decapoda > Porcellanidae > Petrolisthes > Petrolisthes manimaculis. Next base: position 38,509 of record JAWZYT010002441.1, on the reverse strand, counting down.
CCCTCCCTCCCTTCACACTATCCTTTATTCTCCCTTCCTTACCCCCTTCCCCCCTTCCCTCACCTCCCTACCCCTCTTACCCTTCCCTCCCTCCCTTCACACTATCCTTTATTCTCCCTTCCTTACCCCCTTCCCCCCTTCCCTCACCTCCCTACCCCTCTTACCCTTCCCTCCCTCCCTTCACACTATCCTTTATTCTCCCTTCTTTACCCCCTTCCCCCCTTCCCTCACCTCCCTATCCCTCTTACCCTTCCCTCCCTCCCTTCACACTATCCTTTATTCTCCCTTCCTTACCCCCTTCCCTCACCTCCCTACCCCTCTTACCCTTCCCTCCCTCCCTTCACACTATCCTTTATTCTCCCTTCCTTCCCCCCTTCCCTCACCTCCCTATCCCTCTTACCCTTCCCTCCCTCCCTTCACACTATCTTTTATTCCATCTTCCTTACTCCCTTCCCCCCTTCCCTCACCTCCCTATCCCTCTTACCCTTCCCTCCCTCCCTTCACACTATCTTTTATTCCATCTTCCTTACTCCCTTCCCCCCTTCCCTCACCTACCTATCTACCCTCCACACTCTCCCTATACTCCCTTCCTTACTCCCCCCCTCCCTCCCTTCACACTATTCTTTATTCTCCCTTCCTTACTCCCCTCCCTCCCTCCACCTCTCTCCCCTCCCCCTCCACATTATTCCTATTCTCCCTTCCTAATAATAATAATAATAATAATAATAATAATAATAATAATAATAATAATAATAATAATAATAATAATAATAATAATAATAATAATAATAATAATAATAATAATAATAATTAATAATAATAATAAAAAAACAACAATAGAGTTTGGATAATATGAACCTTTACTATAGACTAATCCCTTTTACACTAACCTTCAAGACTTCATTTCCTTTACCACAAAACATGGATAATTGTAAAGTTTTCCTATTGTGAACGGGTGGAAGGAGGAGACATGTTGTGAAAGTAAGTGTGTGTGTGGGCAGGGGAGGGGAGGAGAGGGAGAGGAGGGGAAGGGAGGGAAAAAGAGGGGAGGAGAGAGGGGAGGGGAGGGAGTGGAGGTGATGGAGGAGGAGAGGGAGAGGAGGGGAAGGAAGGGGAGGAGAGGGAGAGGAGGGGAAGGAAGGGGAGGAGAGGGAGAGGAGGGGAAGGAAGGGAAAAAGAGGGGAGGAGAGAGGGGAGTGGAGGTGATGGAGGAGGAGAGGAGGGGAAAGATATGAGGAGGAGGTTTAATCGGGGTAGAGGAGGGGAGGGGGAAGAGGTTTAATGGGGGGAGGGAAGAGAGGGGAGGGGGAGGGAAGAGAGGGGAGGGGGAGGGTCAAGGAGAGCAATGAGTGCGGGGAGAGGAGGAGCAATGGGGAGGGTGAATGATAGGAGGACAGGGAGGACAGAGGGAGGTTGATAGAGGGGTGTATAGGGTGAAAAGGGGGGCGTGTAGGGTGAAGGAGGGGTGTGAAGGGTGAAGGAGGGGTGTGAAGGGTGAAGGGATGTGTGTGGAGTGTAAGGTGATAGAGGGGAGGGGAGGAGAAGGGAGGGTGAAGAGTGGGAGGGTGACAGAGTGGGTGTAGGAGGGGAGGGTGTAGAAGGGGAGGGTGTAGGCAGTGGTTCAAATCTTCCACCTTGTACCGCCCCAGGCACTACTAAGGCCCCGTGTCCTCTCTCTCTCTCTCTCTCTCTCTCTCTCTCTCTCTCTCTCTCTCAAAGTTGTCTCCTCTCTCTTCCAGTGTTGTGTCCTCTCTCTCTCTCTCTCTCTCTCTCTCTCTCTCTCTCTCTCTCTCTCTCTCTCACTTATACTTTGGAAGTTTGGTCAACCTAAGCATTAATATCTCTTGTTGTTGTATACCCTGATGAGTAATGAAGCTCATTTCTCCAATTCTGTGTACAGTTGCCAAAAAAGGCATTGCGACAAATCTTGATAGAACTTTAACCATAGTAATAATATCCACAACTATTTGTAGGGACTATGAACCTGAAATCCTTTTGTGGTGAAGTCATGTAGTATCAATGCAAACAAAAGTGTCAATGCAAACAAATACAAACACATAAAAACTGTGAAAGTCTTCATTAATGACCACCGAGTGATCCTTGGGAAAATCCCGACAGTGTATAGCTTACCTCGACACACAACCAGTCAACAGTATAGGAAAATCATATACACTATCCTACGAGAATATTGATGATGTCCTGGAAAGGTTATAATTCAACGGTGAAGGAAAATTTATATTTGATTGTTAACACTAGGCCTATATCAAAACTTTAATCATTATCCTCCTATGATGTCCGGGAAAGATTATAATTCAAGGGTGAAGGAGAATTTAGATTTGGTTGCTAACACTAGGCCTATATCAAAACTTTATACATTATCTACTTAGAATATTGATGATGTCCGGGAAAGATTAATAATATTCAAGGGTGAAGGAGAATATATTATTTTTGGCCACTAACACCCTTTAATTAATGTTGTATCCAAAATACTTGCACATTTTTTTATTGTAATTGGATTAGTTAAAAAATGTCCCTTCTTTTTTTTTATTTCACTTCGTGCTTGCCTGTTTGTTTGCTTCCTCTCCCACCTCTCTCTCTCTCTCTCATACCGTATCTAGAGGATCTTTCAGTGCTGGGACGGTATTCCTTCATTTCCAGTCAATCAATCCAAAATTAGTCGTCACATGAAACACAGTACTGTATTAAGTTTTTTTTTTTTTTTTTCTGGCACCGAACAACAGAACCTCTCCCTCCAAAGTCACAAGGACAACTAACCAAAATCCGTAACTACTTGTCTTTCCTTTATACTTGGTTACGCTTCATGTTACGTATAGCGTCAGTCACAAGTCCATCTCCTACAGTGTGTGACGAATATGTTGTCACAAAGCTCCCTTCCCCTAATTTGGTTTTTATACTTATTGCAATGTATGTATCCAAAGTTAATGTATGTATATGTATGTGTGTAATTCTGTGTATGTACATGTGTGTGTTATTATATACCAGAACAAATACGGACAAACGAACAGTAACACACATAAGTTTTGGGACGCTTCACGCAACGCTCTACTTACTGTAGGTGTGTATATCCAGATTTTTTTTTATGAAACTCTTATTATACTCTGAAACACGAGCATCGAGTCTTCATTTATTAAATTAGGAATTGAGAGCAAAATTTATGGCAAAATTCCTTAATGGGTCATATAGCGCCCGAGGGGGAAGATAATCGATTGAGTGGTGGGACAGTAAGCACAAAAGGTAACAGATGAAAAAAGAGGATAGTTGGAGAAGTGAAAGTCCCTTCTAGTTGCCTTTAACTAGGAAGGTATTTGTAGCCCCCAACCCAATGCAGGGAGTCGTTCCTTATAGTGGAGGTAACTGTACATTTCGACAACAAAATAATTTATAATCCCTGCCTTTCGCACCACACGCTACTTTAATTAAGGGGAAAACCTCTTTTTGGTAAATTAGAGGGCCATTGATTACTCCAAACTTGTCAGCAAACAGATGACATAATTTTTTTCGTAGGATATATATATATATATAGTTTGGAGGAATCAGAAGTAGCCCACCAGTTTCCTAAAAATAGGTGCTTCCCTTCACAGCTCCCCATTACACGAGCGACAGGAAACAATTACTGTAGAGAGAACACGTGACTACCAACGGGATGTATGTTCTGTCACACCCCGGCCAGAAACTGTGTCACGATACCCATTGTTTCCCTTGTGAATTGAATTGGGAAAGGAAGGAAGGAAGGAAGAACGTGCGAAGCCTGCATGGAAAACTCTATATAGGTGGGACGTGGGAGGTGGTGGTGCATGGAGAAGGTGTGACAGCATGCACGAAGGAAGGAAATGGAAGGAAGGCGAGAGAAAAGAGAAATAGCATACACGAAAGAAATAATTGAAGGACGGAAGGATATAGAACGAAGGTGATGGAGAGGAGGGACAGCAAGCAATGAGAAAATAGAAGGATAGAGACAAAATAGGAGTGACAACAAGCACGAAGGAAATGGAAGGAAGGAAACAGAAAAGAGGAACATCAAACATGAAGGAAAGAGACAAGAGAGGAGAGGCATGAAGTATGAAGGAAAAGGAAGAAAGAAAGGAAAGAGAAAGGAGGGACAGTATAAGCACTAAGTAAATAGAATAAAAAATACAGATGATGAGACGAAGGAAAAAGAAGGAAAGAGACAAGAGAGAAGGAACAGCAAGCACGAAGAGAAACAATGAAGGAAAGGAAGAACAATTAAAGAATGATGGAGGATTGTCTTGTGTCTGAGAGGTTACCACGTAATACATACAGAATTCAGGGAACATATTCATAAAACATCTCGGAGTTTGCACTTGTTCGAATGTTTGTATAGATACTAACCTCACCAGAGTATTCCAGAGACTTTCGAAGCAACGGACAACTTTTCCTTGTCTTAAAATATGATACAGTACTATAGTATGGTTTCGAAACAGTGTCGGGGTTTGTGTTGTTGCAAGGAATGAACGCTTACCAACAATACTTGAAATTATTCCCGAATTACATATGGGCGAGATATCTAATTTTCACTGTGATATAAGTACGTTCTTATGGTCAAATTTCCTTTAGTTTGATATAGGTCTTACCTTCCGTTACTCCCGCTAGTCTGTTAAGGTTAGGTTCCGGTACTCTGTTACGGTCCAGATTAGGTTAGGTCAGGTCAGGTCTGTCTAATTCTAAAACAAACTAATACTATTTGTGCTTGCCAATAGCAGGTGATGGAGTTTGGCCAAAACAGGATATTGGCATAATAAATGGATGTTAAAATCGAACAAATCTCATGAAACTCTATAGAAAAAAATAGGTTTTGTCTGAAAATCTCGCACATGTATAACAATACTTTAGCCCAAAACTCAGTGGGATCAAAGAATAGCCGAGTATCCTATGCATGAGGGTCGTTTACCTACAGTGACCTTTGTGTTGTCAGGCCAAGGTTTTCTTCATCACATTATTACTGTTTACACCGGGACACTCATGCCATTATACTGGGAGTAAATTATAAAAGTCTGTTTCGTCTAATGCATTGCAGCGTTCATTGATATGGATCGTTAAATTATAGAGATGGGTAGCTAAATTTTTCATTTCTGTACAGTCGCGGCAGATAGTCCTTGACCATTCTATGATGGGAAGACGGCAAGACGCGGCCAACTGTTTCGAACTGTGAACACGTGAATTCTTTGCTTCAGTCAACCGCCTTATGATGGTATGGGTATAAACTATAAATGTATCGAGCTTTCGGATGCTCCTATGTTGGTCACGGCTATTCATAACTGCCTGGTCAAGGACTATTTGCAGAAATTGTACACACATTCAGTTACAGAGGGCTGAGCTGCATAGTGCATACTAAAAGCACATATGCCAATATTATAAAGGAAGGGAAGGCTGTTTTCAAACGTTTCATTTACGGTGTTATTTCGTTATCTCTCGGGTCTAGAGAGATATTTTTCTGAGCGTGTGCAGAAAACCATTAAAAACATCTAAGCTTCAACGAGTAGGCTACTGTAACCAACATTAATGCAAAATAAAGATACGAAGAACACACACGGCAACACAGTCCCACTGGGTATATAGACACAATAAAAAAAAAATGTTATCAAAACACAGAATAACAATGACCACTGAACTTACCTCTATGGACGAATGGAGTGTCAGGAAAGTACAGTTCGTTCAACAGTTAACTTTTCTTCAGAATCTTATTTTCCACACATGCAGTCTTGTCTTGAATCAACTCAAACCACAAACACGTATCTTACATAAAAAAAACTGATAATAGCTATAATAAATGTTCGCTGCAACCAGTAGCTACAAGAGATAATGATTTGACTTGATAAGGGGTGAAGCCAGTACAGTAGAATAGATTCCAGTAAGGTGGGAGGGTTGGAAGGAAGGTTGGTTAAAGGCTGGCAGGCAGGCAAAGGTGGGCGAGGGAAGTGACTGCGCAACTATACACTACAACCTCCTCACACGCCCGGTGCCAGGTGAGGACTGAGGAGTAAGGACTGATCATCTAGCATACAGTCCGTTTAGTCAGCCAACCAGCCTGGCCGCGTCGCATCGTCACACATACACACTGATACTATAATTCCACAAGTGTTCACCTCAGCCACGAATGTATGTATGTATATGTGTACCGGCGTTGGGTTACTGATTGTTGTTGTTGTTCTGTTCTTCTGCCTAGTAACGGTATGTATTTTTCATGTGTTGTTGAGTTGGTATAGGAATGTATTTGGGCAGACGTCAGCATGATGCGTAGAGCTTGTGGTGTGTTGTGGGGGCAGAGTAATTGGAGTTAGGGGGACACAAGGAGGGGTAGGGAAGGGCGAGTGATGGAGGAGCTTGTGGGGAAAAAAGTAGGAAGAGGGCGTGAAAGGGGGAGGGAAGGGGGTATGGAAGTAGGGATACAGAAGGAAGAGAGGTGAATGTGGTATGGAAGATATGGAGGGAGGAAAGTGGAGATGGAAGATATGGAGGGAGGAAAGTGGGGATGGAAGATATGGAGGAAGGAAAGTGGGGATGGAAGTAGGAGGAGGGACTGAAGGTAGGGAGGGAAGGAGGAAAGATAGGGAGGGTTGGAAGTAGGTGGGGGGAGATGGAGGAGACTGTGAGGTAGAAAGCGGTTTGGGGTGCATTGATGGCATGTTGCAGCGTCCGGGTGAGAGGTCTTTTTGTCACTTCCTTCCAAGCAACCAGGCACACTAAAGGTAACACCGTACACACAACACTACACAACACACTAGTTACACCATACACACACCACAACACAACTCAAGTTACGCCTTATGCAACCACAACACAATACAACCCAAGTTCCCATGCACAACACAACGCAACACAGCACATGCTACACCTTTCACAACACAACACAACACAGCACATGCTACACCTTTCACAACACAACACAATACATGTTACACTGTATTTAACACACCATAACACAATACAACACAAATACACTGTACACAACACAATTCTCACCGTACATAACACAACACAACACAACACAACACATGTTATACCCTACCCAACAACACACTATCTCCAGGAACACCACTGATCTTGAAAATGGTAGTATGATGATTTTACTCGTGAAGCAGTAACTGATGAGGGAAAATGAATCATACACCTGGGGCAAGCGACTGTGAACCTAATGGATGAGTGATAGAAGTTTATTGTTGTTGTTGTCGAGTTTCTGTAAGGGTTCAATGTACAGTCGTGGACATAAGTTTCAATACACAACTCGAACAAATTGCTGATTAATGTTTTCAAGTTCTCAATGATGTTATTGTTTTGACAAGCGAGTATGTGATTGAAGTCAATTAGAAGATGCTGCTCAACCAATTTATTGTAAAATTTCCCAGCTAACTGAGTGGTATTATAAAACTTTTACATGCGTCCCCCCAGTGTGGATGAATATTATTTATTGACCACGACTGAAGTGTGTGAAAAAATGCCACGCTAGGCCTAACACCCGTAGTTTTAAAACATTTGAGGGCCCTTACTGGAGCTCTATGAACCCTCCAAATAATCCAGGCCATTAAACGCTTCAGTGTTTCGAATAGGGTATCTGTTGCCTGGAGTAGTTTGGAGAATTCATAGCCTGTCCCCCTATCTCACCCCCCCAAACCCCCCCCCCCCTAAACCACCCCAAGCCTGCCCACTTATTCCCGCACCCCCTTAACGTATACCATAATAGAGGAGGAATGATCGTATATGATTCATAAAGGAGAAGGAGACAGAAAGGAGGGACAATGACATCAAACATGAAGGAAAAAAATTGGAAAGGAGGGACAGCTGAAGAGAGGAAAAGAATGAATTGATTAATTTTATATTAGGCACTGCGACAGCCAGGTCATATGGCGCCCTTGGAAGGTGAGGAAAAAAATGGCTCTGGTTCAAAGGGGCGCCGAAACCCTTGAAATATTCTATGGAGGTAAACAATTGAGATGTATAAGTCGAAGTTGAAATTAAGACGGTTTGCTGATATTGAATATGGTGTTAGGATACGGAGGTATTGGGAGATGCAGGTGTGTGGGGATGAATAGCACCAGATGTGTGTGTGTAATCAAACGTATACTAACTATATAGATGAGAGGAAGGCAGCTAGTGCACTTGTGATTTAGCGAATTTGAGGCGACAAAAGAGAATAAAAAAATGTATGTATTCTCTCTTGGACTTTCACCAGCATGGAGTCTGGTGTTAAGAGGGGATGATCATACACCTTTTTTACTCCTTTCACTTTTTCTTCTTCCACAGACAGGTATTGAAAGAAATGAGTGGTCACACCCAATAGTTAGTTCTCTGCATCACCGTCGAATGAATAACAAGGGGGAAGAAAGAAGACTTGCTAGTCAGCCAGGCACACCATCTTGATCTTAGTAATATTCACATAACCGCAGGTAATACCTCCCTCCGGCCCCAGGCATATATTATTTCAGAGTTATTTTCTATATTGTACGTTTTTGAGACTTTCTCCTGCGACATAAAATAAATACCGGTACCTTCAATTCTAATAAGTAACTTTTATACCATGACTATATTTCAGGGGATATTATCATACTATTTTCGTGGCGAAATCCTGCTATAAAATAATCTCCTACTCGTATACTGAGAGCTTCTTGTTTCCTGGCATGATTTGGAGGAATCAGTAGCTCTCAAATACACACTAAAGGCAAATACCCTATTAAAACTTGCCGTGGTCAGCCCGAGAAAGTGTAGGAGTGGATGTTAATTATCACTTTGATACTAGCAATCTCCTGAAGTAGCAAAACACTGTACCTTCCTCACACACAGCCTGAGGGAGGGAGGGAGTAATAGTCACTATTAGCACAGGTTGGGGAGCCGGAGAGGGAAGGGGAGCATGATCTCCATGTGTATGTGTGTGTGTGTATGTGTATCTGTACTGCACATTAGCCTTTTCCTCTGGATTGATTGGTTGTGAAGGAGAGAATGTCCTTGACCTGATAGACCCTGTAGGTTCGTTATGACAATGGAAAAGGTGATAGGGAGGTGGGATAGCAAGCATGAACGTTACCTACTTGACGTGCTATCGTATTTTTTACTGCTATACTGCATGGCCAAATACAGTAGCTGTATTTTATATGGATATCAATGTTACTGTTATTATTACTACTGTATTATGGATTGCTCAAACAGATCACTAATACACTTCCCTCTGTGAATAAGGTTGTGTACGGTACCTTTAAATATCCACCTGTAATGAGTTTTCTACTGTGCTAAGCCTCTGAAAATGGTTGTAGCTGATTAGTTTTTAGAAGTTTCTCTACAGTGAAGATTTTCTTCATAAGACGGTATTGTTAAGGAATAAATGGAAAATTAATAAAAAGAAAAAGAAGACTGTACAACACCAAAACACTTGTGATCAAAACCCTCTTTATTTCCTACACTGTAGAGTTTATAATTGAATAGGCTAAGGGCAATAAATATTCATAATAATGGTGTAATGATTATAATGAAAGAATATTGATTAATTAACCTGCAGTGATCATCCAGCAATGGGATTGGCATGAATTGTAACAGAGTTTACTCTTGTTTCAGATGTAGGTCTGTAGTTCTTTGGGTTGACTGGCAGCTTCTCTAGTTCATCTACAACATCCAACCCATCGATAACCCTGAGAAAAGAGGAGACGAGAATCAAGCACTCTACATTATTCTGTAACATAAACAAACTCCAGCATTTTGTTTAATTTTATTACTGCTTGTTCTGCAATAAATATCAAGATACAGCACTTACTTTCCAAATATAGTGTACTTGAGATCCAGATGAGGCTGAGGACAGTAAGAAATGAAGAACTGAGAACCATTGGAATTTGGTCCACTGTTAGCCATGGAGATTGTTCCTCTCACATTATGCTGAAATACAAGAAAGAAATGAGATTACAATACATCCTGTTCATGCAATGCAAAATCTAACAAAAAAAAAATAATTATACACATATGAGAACAGGGAGAACTGGAGGGACTTCTGCCGTGGCCACCCCATTGGGGGGAGTTCCCGGAGGGAATGAGGCATCAGAGCTATAGATAGATAGATATGAGAATTTGTCAATAAACTAGTAATGTACAGCCATGGCTGATAGTTGTGGACCAGGGTCCAAGGAGTGTTGGAAAGCAACTGAGCAGAATTCGAAAAAGTGAGTCTTCTAAACCTCTCTCAACGAAGAGAATGGTTTGGAAAATTCACTTATTCAAACTCTGTTCAGTTGCTGTCCAACACTCCTTGGACCCTGGTCCACCACTATCAACCATGGCTGTACCATATTTCAAGGTAAGTTATGAGCACAGTAAATCTTCGATATAATGAACCTTGCTATAATAAATTTGGGATATAACAACCTTTATGCTCTTGCCAAACTAGCTAGGGATATATCAAACTTTGTCCAGTAATTGCAACAAATGAGATGAGCTGACCAAACGTGTATCTTTGTTACTGTGTAGTGGTGACTGTAACCTACTGTCAGTGTTAAAGAATTTAGTGATAAATGTAGAGTGCAGTGAGGTGACTAAGCAGCGATTACACTACTGTATATTCCTCTGTACATCTGGTCCTCTGAATGAGTGACCGAACGACTAACCATATATATCGAACTCGGTTCGTTATAGGACAGAAATATCGACCATCTTTCATTATGAACTTTCGGATATAACTTCAGCCCCTTTCCCCGAATTGGTTCATTATACCGAGGGTTTACTGTACCTGGAGATCATATAATGTTATAATTTGTAGAGCAAACCATAGCAGGATGATCCCTTCCTTACTACATATATGCATAGTACAATACCTTTACCTTTATCATCCACATTGTAATCAGGTTACCATTAAATCACAATAAACAGTACTTAGGGGATCATCTCATTAGGTTGAACTGGAGGGCTAGCAGTACCAATTCTTCCAAACTATACTACCTCAGTATACAAGTAGAGGATCTGTATTGTAGTATAGTTTGGAGGAATAAGGAACCATCTAAGTAGCCAAGAAGACACAAACCCCTTAATTTGCCACAAGAGGCAGGAAAACTGCTTCTATGATAACCAAACTAAAGACTAAACAACTACCAGTATGACCTTAGTCCTAAAAGATTAATACTTACCTTTAATTAAGATTAATTCTTACCTTTAAGTCATCACGTACTTCATCCTCAAACTTTTTCCCCCATATTGACTGTCCTCCTTTCCCTGTTCCAGATGGATCTCCAGTCTGAATCATGAAGCCCTGCAACGTAAAATTAACATGGCGTGACTACACCTTCCATTTCTATTGACATATTTCAGACACCAGTATACATGGCAATAACTACAGTTTCAGTATATGTTGGCCTATTACAGATACCAGTACCAGTATACAGTACCTCAAATGACATTCTAATATAAGATACAGTAATGAGATTGGATGAGCAAATACAGAAACTTGCTTAATTATTTCTTAGTACACGTTCCACTTAACATTCTGATTCTTAATATGGTAGCTTAAAAAATTAAGTTTCTATATTCGAGATGTAAGGTCAATTAAATTACATGTAAGCATTCAGTTTTGTCACTGAATTCATCACGGCCATCACATGTCAAACTTTTTAGCTGTTTTCTGTACAATGCTATATGGTACCATAATAAAAAAAAAAAAATGCTCAAACCACATAAATAAAGATCATATATATTATTACTGTGCTTTTCGTCTTTATGCCACAACAAAATTACTAAAATACTACAGTACTGCTCATATTACTTACATAAAATTCATATATAATGTTACTGTACAATTTGTATTTTATGCAGTGCTATGCCCAAGTAAATTAACAAAAATAACTGCTCAAACTGCAAAAATAAAGCTTATACTGTATATATTATTAAAAAATGTAATAATAAATGATGACCTTGATGTTCCTGTGAAATAGACAACCATTGTAGTAATTTGATGCACACAGGGCTAAGAAGTTTTCACACGTCTTGGGGCACTGTTCACAAAATAGTTCAACCTTGATGTCACCAATGTCCGTGTGCAACGAGACACTCTGTAATGAAAAAAGAGTAGTCTTATCAATTGGTTCTACAAAGGTCATGCACATCAAACAATATCAGGCTGCTGTGGCTTAACCCTTAATTTACGGGTGTAGTAAACTCTCGAGACACTAGCAACAAGTCTGGAGCACCTAGGGTGTAACATTGACTCGACAGGACAGTTTTCAATTTGCACGATCCCTAATAAGATAGTTTCAACCTGATAACACTGCTGGTGGTAGCCAGGGACTTCTCACAGCCATCTCAGCCAGCACCCGTCAGTGTTGCTTGAAATGTGAGAGTAGAAGGACATACAGTACAGTACTTTCATCACTCCTCTTTTCCTATAATAACCATATAGGCCTATGTACGTAAAACGACAGCGACGTTATATTTGATATTGTTGTGTTGAAAAATGTGATTTTGATATGTTTTATAACAAAATTAGAGTGTGAAAATATATTTAGATAAGTAAATATAGTGTCAATAGAGCGTAAAAGTGAATTTTGAGTCAATGTCATTGTGAGGTGGCTACTCATCATACAGATGTCATTTTAATCTTCACAAGTATATCAGGAGACAGCTAAGGGTTTGTACTTCAATATCCTGCATCATTTATTTATGTAGCGTGAGTGAGTAGTTTACAAGCTATTAGCCGTCAAATGTGTTATTTACATAATGACCGCGAGTGTGGGAGAGAGGCCCAGACCAGGGAGCTGCTGCTATAGATAATGCCCGCGGCTAGGTGGTTAATGTACCAAAAGTATACTACGGTACTGTATAATATCACTTTAAATAATGTACAGGTGTTGTACGATAATTATATTATGTTCATATTTCTCCTGAAACTATACGACACAATAGCCAAACCAACTGAATAAGAAACCTCTGAAATAGGAAAAGGACTTGTATTATCCATTTCCAGTCATTATTTAGCATTCCCCTGAGAAACCTTTTCGGCAAGTGTAGGGTACGGTGCAGCCAGCCAAGTAACACTGCACCGATCCCGAGAAAGTTGATGGGTGCAAGATCCGATAACAACACATGGTATGAGATGCAGTATGTGTGTATGTAAGGTTTATTACTGGTAAGCCTACAGACTGTACTTAGTAGTCTTACAACTTTGTTACACATTGTTTTTCTTACACATATAATAGTAATAAAAGGTAAGGAGCATGAAATATTAAAACAATAGTCCCGGATTTTGTACTGGAATTTTTCAGGAAATCTAAAGCACTCTCTCTGATTTCCTCATCAACATATTAATTTAGCATATTTGGTTGTGATTTTGTGCAGATAAGATAACAGGCCGTAAATTTTGAAAATTGGAAACCCAAGGAACTTAGGTTAGGTTTTTAATATGCTAAATTTAACTTAAGGGGGTAGTACACTGCTGGGAAATATTTAGCAACTAATTCTTCCAAACTCTTCCAAGCAACAGGACACCATTATATTTGTCCATCTGATTTTGTTTCCTGGCATACTTTGGAGAAATCAAGGCTATAACACAAAAAGTTTACTCTTCCCTGTGGTGTAAACAAGTTAAATCCAAATATTTGTGTGTTTTCACCTGACTCAAAACCAAAGCATTACCCTCAAATCTCTCTCCCAAAATGGATGGATTGGTAGGCATCTCCAAAATAATGGGTACCGTAAAAATTGAAAGCATTGCCGTTAACGCGTACGTTTTATTTTTACCTTCATTACCCACTTATTTAGACCAATCTAAGACTATTTTCTTCTATGGCATTTCCTCCGCAAATGCCCCATTTCCAAGATACGCCTGACCTAACCTAGGCCACAGCATACTACCGGGGCAAAATACTGGGACCTAACCGGATCTGGCAACACTGCTACAAAATAGTAATTCTTTCAATTTAATACCAAGTAACATTAATGCTTTTTGTAATGGAATGGAATGAGTGTTAAAATAATTAAAAATATATTGGTTAACTTAAGTTGTCCATTGGTCAATAGTTAGTTATACCGTAAAGTGATAGTAAAGTTATAAAAAAGCATTTTCCATCATATTGATTACCTGAGAGCTGTCCACATTCACTAAATCATTAAAGAAAAGACAATAATATTACTTTACGATCATGCAAGAACCATAAATAAATAAATAAATACATAAATAAATAGTGAAGAGAAACGAACCATATCAGCGGGTAAAGATGATAACAGGTATATAGCCTAAGTTAAGACCTTCTTCCTGGTTAATTAACACTTATTATCGCCTCTATACAGGTGTGTATTGATCGTTACTGGTGTTGTTATGATGGTTTCTTAATAGTTAGTCAGTATTAAGAGGTTAATTCATGTTCCAATCCCTGAGTAAAGTTCTAAACTTCTAACTTCTAAGTTAGAGCTCAGATCAAATGTAAACAAAACAAACGAACGCTTGACATCTCTGTTTACTCTTGTATCTGCCTAAACGCATAACGATATACCAAAAGGAATTCAACACGTTAATGCAATATGATAATTATTTGACAAACGTGTATTATCTGTGCAAGTTTTAATCTGTATAAGTACTCAAAGTAATCCTTAGTTACCTAATACTATCTCCTCCCTTACGAAACAATGTTTTTATCCAAGGACAAAATAGGAAAAGTATTTTTTTAAATTATACGTGAACTCAAGTGGTGGTGCGTGTACAGCTAAAGATAAACTCTCCGTCTCTCCCTCTCTCATCAGTTCCAATGCGAAGGTAAAAAATAGTTAACTCGTTGGCTTCCTGGTAAACAAATCGGGCGGTACGCTGAAATTGGGATAAAAATACCCGTTTTCTGTGGCGTTTGTGTACTTTCAGTATTATCGTTTTTGTTCAAATAACTCAAATAATCATCAAAACAATTACATACACGCTTGTTCATAAGACTTTTTTCTATCAGGAAATACTAGTAAAAAGCAACTATTTTATTTGGGTATTACTAAAATAAGTACTGATATAATTACTTATACTGTACGTTATGCTCTGCCTAATACCCTATATATATATATATATATATATATATATATATATATATATATATATATATATATATATATATAATAAAATTTTCAAGTAAAAATCAATTGAGACAAAGAAGAATTTCCGCACAGACAAATTATAAGTACTTATTATAAAGACATAACAATAGAAGGAATAAATGAGCGGTATTCATTATTTAAACGAGTATAATGTAATAAGCCGTGGGAGTTAAACAAAATATCACTCCTGCGTGAAAAGGTAAACAAAGACTGCCAGTAGCGGCCATCCCGCCAAGTTCCGGCTCCCTCCGGCTCATCAACTTTCAACCAATGATTGCATTTATTCTGGATGGGTTGGATATGTTTAAACAGCAGGTAATTAACGCCTGACAACCCTTGAAGACGTGTTAGTACTGTCGAGTGAATTAACACAGAATTAATGACATTATAGCTGGGAATAACAGAGCATATCAAATAGAGCCCAAATCGGGCTCGAGGAAGCCAACCGCGAAAGACCCGATCGGGCTCGAGGAAGCCAACGGGTTAAGGCCATATCACACGGTCGCACTTTTCCTGTGACATCATTTTCGACGACATGTCGCGGGAAGCAATAGCACAAGACAAATTCTCCAGAAAGACAACAACGACCACCGACAACTCCACGCGGGCGGCGGGACAACCAAAACACTCTTCTGTCACAAAAGTTAAAAATCACCAAGGATGGATAGACGCCAGTAACCGAGCCATTTTAGCTGTTGGAGCATGTGAAGAAGAAGAAAAAGGTTTGGACCAGACGGCAGGCGAAAGCAGAAATGTAAACAAACCATGAAATCAAACCAATGTTCCATACTCATACTTAACAGTTATATTCAGTGTATATAATAATATAAGATGTAGGAATACAATTTCTATATTCAAATAATGATACCTAATACTACTTAAATCATAATATGCAACAATAATATATTCCATACAATATTATTCACTCTAGACTTTCAACGACTTTCTCCCTGTCGAAGGAAATCCCCGACAGTTGTCGATAGTTTCCGTGGACACCTCGTTGTCCGAAATCTCCTGTTTTCCGCGACATGTCGTCGAAAAACGTGTTGCACGACACGATGTAGCAGGAAAAAGTGCCCGTGTGATTCCCGCTTTGGTTCTGAGCAGGGGAAAAGCACAACATAATCCTTCGGCCTTGTATCTATTTTTTGCCTAGATATTGGCTCGTACTTTCCTGCAGTTCCTGCCGAGATGACCACAGGGTCACCATCCCACCACCACTACAACTTCCACAAACACTATTTACTATACGTTGGACACGTGTCTCGACTACACGGAAAATCTTGTGAGATAACTATAACATGAGGACTTCTTACACATTTACCGAGGTTTGCATGTGCTGTGTCTGGGTGTGCGTGTTGGGTTTGGTGTTGTTGCAGGCTCTTATGATATTATTGACAAACATACCATTTGAAAGGAATCCCGCAGCAGTAAGTCCCGTAACGACTACTGAGAGCGACGATGACAATACAATGTGCCGGGCGATGTTTACAGTGAACAAGGGAAGTGCTGACACTCTTTGGAATATAGGTGAGAAAATTATAATATAATGAGAATATAATTTTATATTGCAACTAATAGTTATTCTACCTACTCCTAACGTTTGGAACGTTTCGGATTTTTATTGTGGTGACGTTTTCTGATACTCCAATGAGGAAACTATACCCTTTTATATTAAGGGAGTACAGTTGGCGTCAAAAGACCTGTTACCGCATCTGTTAAGTCATGAAGTACACTCGTAATCTAAAATATGTAAAATATGTATCCATATCACGCTTCGAATAACGTGATCGAGTATTAAGTGAGCTCAAGCAAATATGAAACAGGATAAGCGTTGCAATTGGTTCACTAGTAAGTCAAATGATTAGAAACTTCAACAAGATCTGGATTCAAATTTTGGATTGCGAGTGTGTGTACAGTATAATATTATGGTAATCACGGTCTATGTACTCACTCCTGCCCACCATTTTGAACTTTAGACTAAAACTTTTTCCTTTAGACTTTTTTTATGAACTTGGAAGGGAATCGACGTATTTTCGCCATGACAAACAATAGATAAATAAATAGAACAAGCAAAATTAATACAAAAAAAAATGAAATAAACCTTAATTAACCGTATCATAAGAGACAAAATAAGCAAAAAATATGAAAATTAAAATGCAATGAAACAGAATTTCATGCATCATAAGTAATGTGTCTTTCTCTGTTCTTGTTTACATAACCTACTATAGACACCCCTTATGCCAAGCTGAGTGAGGACCTGATACCACTGTTGGGACGTATTGACCAACAGACGAGTGCAGACAGTACCGGTTTGGAGATGGCTTTAGAGAACAGACTTAGTATTATGAATGGCTCGGTCCCTTATCTTCCATGCAGGGTAAGTTGTTGTTGTTGTTGTTGTTGTTGTTGTTGTTGTTGTTGTTGTTGTTGTTGTTGTTGTTGTTGTTGTTGTTGTTGTTGTTGTTGTTGTTGTTGTTGTTGTTGTTGTTGTTGTTGTTGTTGTTGTTGTTGTTGTTGTTGTTGTTGTTGTTGTTGTTGTTGTTGTTGTTGTTGTTGTTGTTGTTGTTGTTGTTGTTGTTGTTGTTGTTGTTGTTGTTGTTGTTGTTGTTGTTGTTGTTGTTGTTGTTGTTGTTGTTGTTGTTGTTGTTGTTGTTGTTGTTGTTGTTGTTGTTGTTGTTGTTGTTGTTGTTGTTGTTGTTGTTGTTGTTGTTGTTGTTGTTGTTGTTGTTGTTGTTGTTGTTGTTGTTGTTGTTGTTGTTGTTGTTGTTGTTGTTGTTGTTGTTGTTGTTGTTGTTGTTGTTGTTGTTGTTGTTGTTGTTGTTGTTGTTGTTGTTGTTGTTGTTGTTGTTGTTGTTGTTGTTGTTGTTGTTGTTGTTGTTGTTGTTGTTGTTGTTGTTGTTGTTGTTGTTGTTGTTGTTGTTGTTGTTGTTGTTGTTGTTGTTGTTGTTGTTGTTGTTGTTGTTGTTGTTGTTGTTGTTGTTGTTGTTGTTGTTGTTGTTGTTGTTGTTGTTGTTGATGTTGTTGATGATGTTCTCTCCCTGGGCAGACTTTTGCCGTCGACTGTACATACATATATCGCGCTGTATCTGTATACTGGCCCACCAATATAAAGTTTTTTTTTCCGAATTTACACATTATATAAAGACTGGACCCATAATATATGTGTTCTTGGGACTTTATATACCGATATATCTAAGAATTACACTATATTTATTACTTTAAACCACAAGATGTAAAATTAGTTTCTATTACTGCAAACCAATAATATTATTAAGCTTGTTTCTATTACTTTAAGAGGAAAGTACAGTGTTTGTAAATTTGAAGCAACTGAATCCTCCAAACTATTCCAAGCAACAAAACACCTTATTTTCGTTCATTTGGTCTTGTTTCCTGACATACTTTGGAGGAATCAAGGCACTCCAATGTACCAAAAGTATACTATGCCCTTAATTAAACCCCCTTCAAACCACCAATATAAAGGGTATACTATATTTTCTATGGCTTTACACGACAGATAAGAACTATGGATCAGAGTGATATAAGTCAGTGTGTGGCTTCAAGGTCCCGTCAAGGCATCACCACCTGGCTGGCCTTCGTCGGCGACTCCACCATGAGACAGAAAGTACACACCTTACTCCTCAATCTCCCACAGAACCTACAGTATACCTATTTCCTCGGCACTAAGCAGGTAAGTAAAAGAGAAGAAAGAAGGACACAGTAGAGTAGGTGTATGCACGTTTTCAGTACAAGTAATAAATAAAATAAGTTTTCAGTAATAATGAAAGTTTTCAGTCCAAATAATAGTAATAATGTAAGTTTTCTGTTGAGTGAGATGTAAGGGGAATGCGAGGCGTCTGTATATTTTCCTTATCTGTATTCAAGGTGTCTGAAATTATTCCAGGCAACAGGATACCATTATTTTTCTTTATCTGAGTGCGTTTTCTGGCATACTTTGGAGGAATCAAGGCGCTGTAATGTACGTACCAAAAGTATACTCTCCCCTTGAGGTCTATTTAAGATGTTTGTGTATTCCCCTCAGGTGTATATTCCAGGTGTTTGTATTTTCCTTTCAGGTATACCATAGGGGTTTGTATTTTTTTTTTTTTTTTTTTTTTTTTTTTGTATTCTAGGTGTCTATTTTTCTCTCGGGTATATAGGTATATAATCTAGGTGTCTGTATTTTCATTCAGGTGTATAGGTGTATAATCTAGGTGTCTGTATTTTCATTCAGGTGTATAGGTGAATAATCTAGGTGTCTGTATTTTCATTTTGGTGTATAATCAAGGTGTTTGTATTTTTCATTTTGGTGTATAATCAAGGTGTTTATATTTTCATTCAGGTGTATTCTAAGTGTTTGTATTTTTCCTTGAGGTTAATGCATCTGAGTTCAGAAAAGCGGTGACCTTCCATAAGTTACGACCACCGACCTTTGACATTATTGGAAAGGCAGTCACGGTCCCACCACAGCACGATGGAAAGCTGGAACCCTCGTCATCCACCAACACAACAACAACACCAACAAACCCTAATCCCAGTTCGAGTCCAGATGATGCCCCAAACTTCAATCCCTATCTCGAAATACACGACGAATACCCCACTTCGGAAACTAACCCTGTTGACCCAAAGTTTAACGCTCCTCTGTGGGAAGGTGAGGTACAGCTGAGCCAGTTTTCGTTGAGGGTGACGCTGGTGTGGTCGCCGGGGACTTGGGATAAGAGAGAGAATATCGGGACGGAAATAAATAAGTTCGAGGAGTGGCTGGATGGACCTTCTCTCCCTCACGTCATCGTTATAGGTAAGTCGTGATAAGAACTGTTTTTTTTTGTATCCTTTATTTTACTACACACACAATCAGTCAGATGCTGAACTATTCTTCTATTACTATATACACAGTCAGATGCTAAAGAAAAATAGTCATGTTCTCTGCCAACAGAATCATTGTAATATATTCTTGGCCTTAGTGTGTGTGTGTGTGTGTGTGTGTGTAGTTTTCATTATCCATACATGACTGACTGTGAGGCATAAGCCCATATCAACTTCCCACAAGCAAGCCATTATGTGATCTCTGAGGCCTTTTGTGACTGACACTAGGTGAGCCTCTCATCCCATTGGCACAGCTCTCCCACCTTAGGAATAGAGATTGGAAGAGATAGAGAGGAGAGATAGAGGGAAAATAAAGCCTAGGCAATATTCGTCGGACCGAGGGTCGGGGCCCAAAGCCAAAGTCACAAACCCTAACCCCCAAGTACTGCCCCGAAGCCCCCTCACATCAACACCGAGCCTAGTAATGAGGGGGAGATCCTCAATGAGTATTAGGGGGGTGATTTGTTTCTTCTGGTAGTTTGGTGGTATCACTAGCCCTCCACACACACACACACACACAAATGGATACAACTTTAATAATGTCCTCTGATGTAAAACACACACCTTCACCTTGACACAGGGTTGAGTACTTGGAATATCTTGTCACGTAATAAGGTGGACGAGTTGTCTCCAGCGACCCAAGTGGAGACCTTTGCCCGTCACTTCCTACATTCCCTCACACGTCTTGCTGACAGAACCACCGTCTTGTATTGGAGGCAGAGCAGGTCAGTTCATAATTATACAGTAGGTATTAAGGGGAGATTCTCTTGTTTGTAAATTTTGGAAGGTCTGTGATTCCTCCAAACTGTGTCATTCAGGAGAATACATTTTTGGTATATTGGAGCGCCTTGATTGCTCCAAAGTTTGTCAGGAAACAGGACCAGATTAACAAATATATTGGTGGTCAGTTGCTTAGAATAGTTTGTAGGGATTAGTTGCTCCAGATTTACCTGTTTCGTGGCATATAATTATATAGTTTGGAAGAATCAGGAGTTGTCTGAATGCCAATTCACCAATTTGAGAATCTATATTAAAGTCAATGAAAAATATCAAGAAAAGTAAACAAAGAAAAACTAAGTTAAACAAAAAATAAGAAAGTACATACAAACAAGTAACTAGAAGAAAGTAAATAAAGTATAATAAAGTAAACAAAGGAAATGAACATTAACAAATAATAACAAAGTCCATAAAGTAAACACAAAATACAAAATTACACTAAATATAGAAAAGTACACAAAACCAATAATAGTAGGACTCTCCATCAGACAACAACAAAACACAATTGACTAATATATATATATAAAACCAATCCAGAAATTATAAAAAAAATTATATAAAAAAAAAAATATAAAAAAAATTATATAAAAAAAAAAAATATAAAACAAAAAATTTATATAAAAAAAAAATTATATAAAAAAAAATTATATAATTTTTTTTTTATATAAAACAAAATTATATATAAGAAAATTATATAAAAAAAAAATATAAAAAAAAAAATTTATATAAAAAAAAATTTATATAAAAAAATTTATATAAAAAAAAAATTATATAAAAAAAATTTATATAATTTTTTTTTATATATATATATATATATATATATATATATATATATATATATATATATATATATATATATATATATATATATATATATATATATATATAATAAATATGAAATTAGATATCAGACTAAAAAATAATAATATTAATAACAACAATAATAATAATAACAACTTAATAATAAAAATAATAATAATAATACAACTGTTGAACACACACACACATACACAAACCAATACTTCCTTCCACAGGTCTCGTTGGTTTAATAACTACGACGGTGACAAAGTAAACAAAATTATGAGGACAAAGCATAAAATAATGTTGTGGAAAACTATGATGACCATCGAAATGTTCAATGACTCCATCTCCCTCGTGGACAGTTGGATGTGGAATAAGTTGAGGTGGGTGACTGGGTGCTTGTTTCGTTGGTGATGTTTTTGGTAAATGCACAAACTATAAAATGCAGTATTAATAATTGGCGAGCCACTAGGCTACACAATATTAATAATCAATGACACTAATAATAATAATGAGGATTCACTTAATGATATAATTATAGTAATGAGACCACTTATTTACACTATATTTATCAGTCTTGAGTTTCGACGGAGTCAAACAGTACTTAAATTGCTTGTCACTATTTTGTAGTGAATATACTCACTTAAATAACTTAAACTGACTTGGATGAGTTACACACTGAGCACTAACGCACTCACTGACTCACAATGGAAAGCTAGGGAAGCGTGAGTCCAAAAGTATGAAACGCACTGGTACTTGGGTCACTCCCAAGCCTGTCCCCCTTCTCGTGCGCCCCCCAAAACTCCCCCAAGCCTGTCCCCTTATTCCCGCACCCTCCCCAGTCCCCTCCCAAGCCTGTCCCCTACTCCCACACCCCCTTAATGGTTGTATTGACCCCCAGGAGGACGGCTGTGTGGCTCTGGGACTCGACTCTTCCCTTCAACCTGGCTAACATAAGGGAATGTCTAAGACTCAACGAGGCTAATATGTTTAACCATCCACTTTACACAGGTACTGTACGTGTGACTATTGTACAGTTGATGACTCATGAAAACAGAGACACACACACACACTTGAAACAGCTAGGCTATAGTACAGTTGATGACACATGAAAATAGAAACACACACACACTTGAAACAGTCCATTGTACAGTTGCTGACTCATGAAAAACACACACACACACACACACACACACACACTTGATACGGTTCATTAATTAAATATACAGACACACACATACACACTTGAATAATAATAATAATAATAATAATAATAATAATAATAATAATATTGAACCTAGCGACAATAATAATGATGGCAAAACAAATATAATTTAGACGAGTTAACCATAACATTCTTTAAAAGTTTGTTATTTTCACCCACAGAGAAAGTTTAGATATTGTATTGGTAACTTTGCTAAATGTAAAACTAGGTAATAATAATAATAAGAGTAATAATAATAATAATGAAAATTAGTATAATAATAATAATAATGATAATAATAATAATAATAAAAATAGTAATAATAATGATAATAATAATAATAATAAAAATAGTAATAATAATGATAATAATAATAATAATAAAAATAGTAATAATAATTATAATAATAATACTAATATTTGGGAAGGAAACCCTCTTTAATGCAAGTTTTATTGAAGACAACTACGAGCTCTGTTAATTTTGTAGCAACTCTTTTATACAATCCCCTTTAATTAATTGATATATCCATAACATAACATTAATAATAACATAACATTCATAACAAATACTCATCCATAACATTAATAATAACATAACATTCATAACAAATACTCATCCATAACGTTAATTTATCTATTTCTACAACTAATTAATGTAACAAATGCTCATCCATAACATGTATTTATTTATTTATTTATTTATTTATTTTTACAGGTCGTTGGTGGAATTGTGGCGACTCCCATCACTCCTCCTATGAGACAAATTACGTGGATATTCAGATGTTGTTTAACTTCTTGTGTAATGATTATATGGAGTCTAGTGAGGAGGGACCATATTGCTGCTGAAGAAAGTGAAGGAAAAGTAATGTAAAATAAAATAGAGGAAGTGAAGGATAAGTAATGTAAAATAAAATAGAGAAAGTGAAGGATAAGTATTGTAAAATAAAATAGAGAAAGTGAAGAATAAGTAATGTAATATAAAATAGAGGAAGTGAAGGATAAGTAATGTAAAATAAAATAGAGAAAGTGGAGGATAAGTAATGTAAAATAAAATAGAGAAAGTGAAGGATAAATAATAATATAAAATAAAATAGGGAAGTTTTCATTATATTATGATTTCGTAACTGTTAAGGATATTATAGATTCATGACAAATAAACATATAAAGTAGAATAAGTTTGTATTATTTGATCTGGAAACTGTTATTAAGGATATAGATTCATGTCAATTAAATAGATATAATAGACAAAAGTTTTGATAATGGATTTGGCAACAATGTACTCCCACCAAATCATCTTAATTTTTTTTTATATTATGAGAAAATTAATATATTATATACGCAGACTTTGAAAACTGTTCTTTATGTGTGTGTGTGTGGTTTTTTTTTCACTCTCTCTATGTGTGTGTACCTAGCTAACGTTTAGATGTGTGTGTGTGTGTGTGTGTGTGTGTGTGTGTGTGTTAAGGGGAGATACTCTGGTTGATAAATTGAAAGGCTACTTAATCCTTCTTATACTATACCACGAAACAAATCCCCTTCTATATAGTACCATTTTAGGGTGTCTATGTTTTCTGGTACATATATTTTATAATTTGGAAGGAATCAGAAACCTTTCAATAATTCACCATAACAAAAAAAGAATAATCTTTTCTTATTGTTCACTGATGATGTTAATTGTTCCCTACGATATAATTTGTTAATTCTATTCACTTATTATTATTATTATTTCGTATATTATTTCGTATGTTCCTTGTGGTCTGAGGTTCGAGACAGATGGATACAAACGCCATATGTTATTGTTGTTGCTATGTTTGTATCTGTACCTGTAATTCCCACCTTCACGTATGTAAGGGGCTTACTCATACACTCATGAAAAGTCTAATCAGTCCCTGTGTAAAAAAATAAACAAAAAAATAAAAACAAGATTACACACGTTCAATCAAAGTTAATGAAACACACACACATGCACACACATTTAAACTTGCGGTAACACACACACACACACACACACACACATTCTATTAAATACAAGGTAACACATACACACACACACATTTAAACTTGCGGTACCACACACACATTCAATTAAATAATAAGGTAACACACACACACACACACACACACACACACACACACACACACAGCGAGACTGACCTCACAAGATACAAATGCCAGTGTTGAAAGATCATGCACTTCAACCACACCCCCACCTCCCCCCCCACACTCAACCCCAGCCAGGGCCCCCTCCATCCCCCACCACCTCTGTCAACACTCACCCTCCCCCTCCTCTCCTCTCTCAACACACCACACTCATTTCATCCCACCACACACTGTAATAACACTCCATCTCTCTCTCTCTCTCTCTCTCTCTCTCTCCGATATCACAATCCTTCTCTCACTCCATTTACCTTACTCTCCTTCTTCCCTCTCTTAACACATCAACACCCCTTCCTCCTTCCCTCTCTTTACCCCCCATCCCTCTCTTTACACATTCTCCCCCCTCCCTCCTTCCCTCTCTTTACACCCCCTCCCCCATCCCCCATCATATTTAACACACCCTCCCCTCCTTCCCTCTCTTCACACTTCCCCATCCCTCTCTTTACTCACCCTCCCTCCTTCCCTCCTTCCGTCCCTTCACAAGCACCCACCACATTTAGGCCAGGTCAGGGTGAGTTGCTTGGTTGCTTGGCTAGTGGGGGTGTAATAGGGGGAAAGGGTGGGGGGTAAGAGCTGAGGGGAACGTGGGAGGGGTAGAGGTGTGACAGGGAAGAGAGGGGTGGGGGTGAATAGAGAGGGAGGAGGAAGGAGTGGGGTGTGAGAGGGGTAGGAGGGGGTTCTGTGTGTAGGGGGGGGATAGAAGGGGAATCTGTGTGTGTGTGTGTGTGAGGGGGGGGGTAGGAGGGGGATCTGTGTGTAGGGTGGGATGAACTAAGCTTAGTTGGTAGGGGAGGGGGTGTGGGGCGTGAGGTAACCAGAGCACATACACACACACACACAAACGTCGGTCAAACTGATGGTATACACGTAAGACAACAACAACAGTAACAGCAACAACAACAACAACAACAACAGCAACAGCAACAACATCGGGGCTGCTAGTCCATACAATACAGCTTGAGGAACTTCAACAACAACAACAGCAACATCAACAACAACAAAAATTACAGCAGCAGCAATAGTAGTGGTGGTTGTGGTAGTAGTAGTAGTAGTAGTAGTGGTGGTGGTGGTATAGTGTGGTGGTAGTGACTGTAATCGTTCGTGAGAGGTTTCAACGGTACACTAACTTATCATTGTTGTTGGTTCCTCTCGTCACTTTGAAGGACACGCGTCAATCGGATATATACTTATTTTTTTCTATAGAGAAGTTCAGGAGTCGGATACTTTCTGTTTTTTAAGTAAGGAGGCCTGTTGTTGTTGCTGTTATTGTTGTTGTTGTTGTTATGGGTGGAATTGAAGGCTACTAATTGTATCTACAGTGATTCCGCGATATAGGATGAATAAATGCAGCACTATATATTTAACACATGCAGTCTCAGTAAATCACTTTAGTATGTATATGGTAATAATTAATAAAGTAGGTCCTTGATAATAAGATGAATATATGTAGCATTATCCTATCAACACAGAATCAGTAAATAACTTAATTTAATCTGTGTGGTAATTATTAATGAAGGCCAGTAAGAAAAATATTTGGTGATTTTCAATGTGGGGACCCGAGTATAAAATACAGAGATGGATACACCTATTTATTTTTTGTACGAATGGAATGAGGATCTCCAGTACCACATTAGGAGGATGAGGAGGAGGAGGAGGATTTTGATTTGATTGATGGATATTAGGCGCCGCAACATCGAGGTCCTATAGCGCCAGAAAAAGGTGATAGAGAGGTGTGACAGCAAGGAGGAGGAGGAAGTAGAGCATTTCTATATGAGGATGTTGAAGGAGCGACGAAGGAACACATAGGAACCCCATTTCCGATCGGGACTGGAGACTTGAATGCAAATGTAAATAATGAGAATATTGGTGAGGCCGAAATAAAATGAAATCCTTAGAACTCCTTAGAACAGGGAGGTACTGTACAATTGCCAGCACTTATAACTGGTACACGAAAAGAGGATTAACAGCTCTGAATGTACCAGTTATAAGTGCCGGCAACTGTACATACAAAAAACACTGCCATGGTGAGAAAGTAATGGGGTAACTTTGGAACAACAGGCAATTTATACACAGAGAATAATTATCACTAAGACAGTCATAGAAAATCTTGGATCAGGCAAATGTACACATAAAATATCAATGAGACAAGAATAGGTATAAATTTGTAACAGGTAAATACAGAAAATATTGTTGAGAGAGTAATGGATCACTTTACAGAACAGACATAGAAGGGAATGGCTAACTAACTGTCTTATATAAGGCTATATGTATCCTTCCTCCCTCACCTTGATTCTCTCCATCCTTCCTTTCCTCCAAGCTGACTGCCTCTCCCTCCATCCCTCCTTCCCTCTCCCACGTATCCTTTCTCCCTCACCTTGATTCTCTCCATCCCTCCTTCCCTCCACAATCACCGTCCCTCCCTCTCTCCTCCTTTACTATTCACCTAACCTTCACTTTCCCACGAGATTTCTTCCCCCTCCCATCCCAGTTAGCTCCATGTTTCTTCCTCTCACTTCAGATCTCCCTCCTCCTCCTCCTCCTCCTCCTCCTTCTCCTCCTCCTCCTCCTCCTCCTCCTCCTCCTCCTTCTCCTCCTTCTCTCTCCTTTTCTCCCACTCCTACTTCTTTCCTCACACACCTTAAGATATTTTCCCCCGGGGTACTGATATTAAGTGTTGCCAAGGGGGAATGTGTGTGTGTGTGTGCGTGTGTGTGTGTGCGTGTGTGTGTGTGTGTGTGTGTGTGTGTGTGTGTGTGGAGAATGAATAAACAAAGTGATGTAAGAAGACTATACTAGGCTAAAAATAACTTATACCACAAAGAGAGAAGGAGACAGAGAGAAGGAATGAATAAGGTGAAGAAAGAGGATTGTGTTTATAGCCCGAAATATTTTATGCCCTAAAAGAGAAGGTGACAGAATAAAGGGATAAAAAGCACGGAAGAATAGGAAGGAACAAAGTGAAAAAAGAAGATTGTACTAAATTAACCAAATAGTACTTCTGCTACAATGGAGACACAGAGAAGGGACAACAAGCACAGACAAATAAAAATGAACAAAGTTATAAAAAAATACGATTGTGCTTTGCTGGAAATTTTTTAATGAAACTACAAAGGAGATTTAGTCAGAGAGGAAGAATAAGAAGCAGGAAAAAGCAGGAAAAAAGAAGGAATGGAGGAATAGTGGAAGAGGGCAAAGAGGTTGGTTTGACTCGATAGAATAGTCATAATACTGAAAACATTGCTCACATCTTTGCAGGCAATACCTCCTTTTGAAAGATAAAATAAAGAGCTACTGATTCCTCCAAAACATGCCAGGAAACAGACGGCTTCAATGCTACTGATAGGGGATTTTTTTGTTTCATGGCATAGTTTGGAGGAATCAGTAGACTTCTGGAGCAACTGATTCCTCCAAACTATTCTAAGCAACAGACCACCATGAAAGTTGTGCTAATCTGGTCCTGTTTCCTGGCATACTTAGGAGAAATCAAGGCACTCCAATGTACCAAAAGTATACTACCACGTTAAGAATTGTGCAACAGTTTATTAATAGTTTCGACCCGTGACGACAAAAAAAAAAAAAAAAAAATGCATTACCCGCCACTAAAAAGTTCCCAAACCATCTCAAGGTGGCGCTAAAACTGACACTGAATGGATGGTAACTTTGGCCCGCTCACTCAGTCAGTCGTGATCTGCCCTTGCTGGGTGTGGGACGTATGGGTGTGTTGTTTGTGTATGTGTGAGAGAGTGTGACGTCCACCTGCTCTGCTCGTCAACATCATACTGACTCATCGACCCTTCATGTTAAGTGTTATATACTGTATACCTCTGCTTGTCTGTGTATTATAAATAGTGTATAATAATATAATGTGTATAATAATAGTACAGTATAATCTGAGGGCTTACTGTTCAGTCGCGGCCTTAAGTTCTGTGTCTGCCGCCTCTTGGTATAATGCAAAACTTTAAGGATAATGTTGTAGTGAATGAGTAGGGATTGTTTTTCTGTCTGAATGCAAACTATGAAAACATCGGTTCGGTATGCAAGACAATTATATATTCTGTTTTGCATACCGAACAGATGCTTTCATAGTTTTCATTCAGACAAAAAAACAAAAACAATCACTACTCATTCTCTACAACATTATCCTTAAACTTTAGCATTATACCAAAAATGCAGCAAACACAAAACTTGTGTACAGGTTGCAGTTAAATAATAAATACAAATTTTAATGAGGCTTGGCATCTCGAACGAAATTGGATATGCATGACTGTAAACGTTTCTCTATTATTATTATTATTATTATTATTATTATTATTATTATTATTATTATTATTATTACTTGGCGAAAGCCAAGTATGTTGCTCTATGATCTTATGTGTTCGTGGCTATGTCTGTAGCTTCGCGGTCTACAGGTCGCAATTCTTGTCCGATTTTGCTGAAATTTTCACCACAGGTAGGCATCAAAGTTTCTAGGTCACCTATTGTTTTTCAAGGTCAAAATTAAAGATCAAGGTCAAAATTATAAAAAACTGAAAATTGATAAAATCGCAATAATTTTCGGTTGTAGAGATCTGATTTTGATCAGACTTTTTCTGTAATAATCTATGTTCAATTCTGCTTCTAATGGTACTTGAGCGATGGCCGTATTCATAAAACTCGCGATTTGAGCATTAGGTTGAAAATCAAGGGGTCTGAATTTTGCCATACTTTCGACAATATTATTATTATTATTATATGTTTTTTCTCACAATTTTCTTACATCAAATTCTGAATAGAGAAAAATAGAATAAAATACGAAGTTCCAATCTAAAGAAAGTTATTTTGGTGTATGTAAATTATCAGTGACCTCTGGCGGGGCTTGGCAAAGGTCTGGTAAAGGATATGACATTTGGATCTGAATTTATATTACAAGGTTAGCAGGGAGGTTGTGTGTGTGTGTGTGTGTGTGTGTGTGTGTGTGTGTGTGTGTGGGAGTTAGTATATAAGTATGTGTAATTTAGTATATGTGTGTGCTTGTGTGTGTGTATAATTATGAATGAGTGAGTGTCTGTGTGTGTGTGTGTTATTGAGTTATTTGTTACTATTATTATCATCATTATTATTATTATTATTATTATTATTATTATTATTATTATTATTATTATTATTATTATTATTATTATTATTATTATTATTATTATTATTATTATTATTATTATTATTATTATTATTATTATTATTATTATTATTATTATTATTATTATTATTATTATTATTATTATTATTATTATTATTATTATCTGTTTTCTTTTGCAGTTTGTAGAAGGAGAAGAAGAAACAGAAATAAAAGAAAAAAGATAAATAAAAGAAAATCAAGAAAAAATTAGAAAAAAAAACAAATAAGTAGACAAACAAAAACAAATAAAAAAAACACAGAAGAAAAAGGGAAAGGAAGAAAAAAACAGTTAAAGAAAAAGATAACCAAGAAACAGCTAAGATCAAGACAATTCACCGACTCTCTTTCTCTCTCTCCCTCTCTCTCTCTCACTCTCTCTCTCTCTCTCGAAGCACCAGAGGGAGACATGCGCTTCACTTCAATATACATAGTAAGTGTCTGTGTGTGTGTGTGTGTCTGTGTGTGTGTCTGTGTGTGTGTGTGTTTGTATAATGCGTGTGTGTGGTTATATAATTCGTGTGTATATAAATAATCTTTGTGTGTGTGTGTTTTTATAATCTATGTGTGTGTAAGCATTTGTGTGTGTGTGCGTGCGTGTGTGTGTATGTGTGTGTTCTAGTCAGTCAGTTGGTGTGAAGGTCGTAGTGTGACAATCGTGTGTGTGTGTGTGTGTGTGTGTGTAATATGGAGCAATACATTACTGAAGTGGACTATTGGCCTTGTCTCATCACCCCCCCCTCCCCTCCCCCCAGGTCTTACTACACACACACACACACACACACACTTCATCCGTCACGTAACATTATGTAATCCACAGTTTCACTCACTCACTCATACACTCACTCACTCACTCACACTCTCACTCACTCACTCTTTCTTCAACCTTTACGTCAATTATTTGTTTATTCTTGTGTCAATTTGTTCATCCACCTCTCTTTTTCTCTCTCTCTCTCTCTCTCTCTCTCTCTCTCTCTCTCTCTCTCTCTCTCTCTCTCTCTCTCTCTCTCTCTCTCTCTCATCAGTCATTACCCTAAATTGTTTCCTCTTCACATACCCCTCCCACCCATCTTTCCTACCCTTCCCCTACCCACCTTTCCTTCCCCTTCCTACCCACCCACCTTTCCAGCCTCCCTCTCCACCCCACCCACCTCTCCTCCCTCTCCACCCACACCTACCCACCCACCATTCCAGCCATCACTGTCACTCACCCGTCACGTCCATCACCACACCACAACCTTAATAAACACTAATTTCTAACGGGGTCTCACTTCACCTGTCTATGGACATCCTGGGAACATTATAGCTGCTAGTATTATTAGGTCTTAGCCTGCGTCTATGAAGAATGAAGAAAGAATGTAGGGGTGGAAGAAGAGGTAAAATGAAGGAATGAAGGTAAGGGGGGGTAAAAGGGGGAAAAAGGAAGGCATGAAGGTAAGAGGTGAAAGAAGTGGAAAAAGGAAGGCATGAAGGTAGGGGGTGAAAGAAGGGGAGAAGTGGAAAAAGGAAGGCATGAAGGTAGGGGGTGGAAGAAGGGGAGAAGGGGAGAAAAGGAAGGCATTAAGGTAGGAGGTGGAAGAAGGGGGAAAATGGAAGGAAATAAGGTATAGATTCAGAAGGTATATAATTTTATAGGGTGAAGGTAGGTACTGGAGAGGACATCACTTCGACCTTGAGACTAACTTCAGTGAACGGAAGTGTGGGACGCTAACCTCTACCTCTCATCCTCTCTCTGTCTCTCTCTCTCTCTCTCTCTCTCTCTCTCTCTCTCTCTCTCTCTCTCTCTCTCTCTCTCTCTCACCCAGTCCATTCTCCTTTCTCCCTCCCTCCTACCTCCTTTTCATCTCTCATCCTTTCTTCTCTTCCCTTCCCCAGCCATGCAGTCTTTTCTCCTCTCCTTCCCACCTTCTTCTTCCAACTTCCTCCCACCTCCTCCCTCTTTCTACCTCTATCTTCCCTCTTCATCCCTTCTCCTCCTTATCCCTCCTCCATCCCCCCCACCTCCTTCTCTCCTTTCCTCTCCCACTTCCTCCCCTCTCTCCCTCACAACAATTTCTTTCCTTTACAAGATTCTCCTTCTCTTTTAATGACCTCGGCCAAAGAAGTTACATTTGGGGCTCGATTTTGTTTGTTTGCTTTGTTCCATTTGTTTGTTTGTTTGTTTGTAGAACTACGCAAAACGTTATAACTAAAAAAACAAAACATACACTTACACACACACGAAAAATACATTAACAATTTAGAAATACCGTATTATCATTTTAAAAAATCAGACACACAGACATACATGTGTACATATAGCAAGTGTGCATTCATACACTTTCTTATATAAATCTCAATCAATTAAATAGAGACACACAGACAGACAGATAAACACAGGTAAACAATTATTGCACTCATACACTTTCTTATATAAATAAAACTCAGTCAATTAAACAGAGATAGACATATAAACATAGGTAAATAACCATGCATTATTACACATTCATTTATAAACCACAGACTGACAAACAAACAGACAGAGAGACCAATAACAGAAAATAAACCAGGCATCTGTATAACACCGTCTTATCTTATAACTGTACATGAAACTCTCCATGGCATAACTCTACTAACGAGAGCTACAGGGAAGGAAGGGACCATGGTTAATATCACACCCATCTTACCTCCCCTTCCCTTCCTTGATGTTTTTCTCTGTTTTGTATTGAATCCCACCCTCTCTTCTCTTGTCTTACCTTTCCTTCGTTGTTGTTGTGTTGTCTATGGCTTGTTTCCCAACCTTTCCTCCCTTTACCTTCGTTGTTGTGTTGTTGTGTTGTGTTGTATTAAATCCCACCCTCCCTCTCTTCCCTTCCCTTGCCTTCTCCTCCCAGTTGTTGTGTTGTGTTGTGTTGTGATATTTATGGCTACAGAATCCAACCACTCTCCCTTTCCTTCCCTTCCCTTCCCTTCCCTTCCCTTCCCTTCCCTTCCCTTCCCTTCCCTTCTCTTCCCTTCCCTTCCCTGACTTGTTATGTTGGGTTGTCCATGGCATGAATCCAACCACTCTCCCTTCCCTTCCATGACTTGTGTTGGGTTGTATTGAGTTGTGTAGTGTTATGTTGATTCACACTCACCTTTCCTTCCCTCTCCTTCCCTGACTTGTTGTTGTGTTGTGTTGTGTTGTGTTCTGATGTGTGTGTGTGTGTGTGTGTGTGTGTGTTTGGGTCACACTGGAAGGGCATACGGTAGAGTAGGGAAGGTTATTCACAGAACCGGCTTGACCTTACAGTCTCTTGAAAGGAGGAGGAGGAGGAGGAGGAGGAGGAGGAGGAGGAGGAGGAGGAGGAGGAGGAGGAGGAGGAGGAGGAGGAGGAAAGAGAGAGAGAGCAAACACGAAGGAAATAGAAGGAAAAGAGGGACAACAAACACGAAGGAAATAGAAGGAAAAGAGGGAGAAAACACGAAGGAAATAGAAGGGAATTAGGGACAACAAACACGAAGGAAATAAAAGGAAAAGAGGGACAACAAACACGAAGGAAATAGAAGGAAAAGAGGGACAGCAAACACGAAGGAAATAGCTGGAAATAAGAGACAGCTGAGGAATAGAAAGTGTGTGCAAGGTTTGGATGGGAAGGGTATATATGAAACTGAGGGGTGTGTTGCAAAGGGATAAGTGTAGTCAGGAAGTAGAGGAATTTGGGAGGAGAAGGTTATGTGGTGGTGGTGGTGGTGGTGGTGGTGGGTTAGTGGTTGTAGTGGTATCGGTGGTGGTGGTGGTGGGTTGGTGGTGGTAGTGGTGGTGATGGTGGTGGTGGTGAAGGACATTGAGAGAGAGAGAGAGAATGAGAGAGAATGAGAGAGAGAGAGAGAATGAGAGAGAGAGAGAGAGAGAGAGAGAGAGAGAGAGAGAGAGAGAGAGAGACAGACAGACAGACAGACAGACAGACAGACAGACAGACAGACAGACAGACAGACAGACAGACAGAGAGAGGGCTGGTAAGAATGGAGAGAATGTTCTGAGAATAACAGGACACAGGAGAAACAAGATTAGATTAGATTGGAAAGATTAAAAAAACAAACAGTATTAACAAGATTATTTTAGATTAGATTGTAGAAGAACATAATATTGAAGTGACAGAAAGTACAGCAATAATAACAAATTTAGATAAACTTATAAAGGAGAAGGAAAGATGACTCGTGTGTTTAGGTGGTAATTCCCTTGTGTTACATTGGAGTGCCTTGATTCCTCCAAAGTATGCCAGGAAACAGGCCCAAGTTAACAAACATAATGGTGTTCTGTTGCATGGAATAGTTTGGAGGATTCATTTGCTCCATATTTACCAACACAGAACTTCCCTCTTAATTAAGCCAAAAAGTCCTTGAAACATTAAAGTGAAAGAGACAGAGAAACAATAACTGCAACTATTTTAATTTCTTTAGTGATATCAAACACATTCACGGTTATATTACGAGAGAAAGACAACACAAAATATCACAACTTTTAAACCTAATAAAAATAACCACACGAAAAATGAATTATTATATTACGAGAAAAAACAAATAACAAAATATCACAACTTATATATACACCTAATAAAAATAACCACACGAAAAATGAATGATTATAATACGAAAAAAAAATATATATATATATATCATAACTTATAAACCTACTAAAAAAAACACATGAAAAATGAATGATTATAATACGAAAAAAAAAAAAATATATATATATATCATAACTTATAATCCTACTAAAAATAACCACATGAAAAATGAATGATTATATTAAGAGAAAAAAAAATCACAAAATATCAAAAATTATAAACCTAATAAAAATAACCACACGAAAAATGAATGAAGATGATTCACCATAAATTAATTAAGAGAATGAATGGCATACGTTTGGTACATATATTGGAGTGCTTTGATTCCTCCAAAATATGACAGGAAACAGGACCAAATGAAACTAAATAAATAATAATAATAATAAAAATGGTGAGCTAGCTGTTGCCTGGAATAGTTTGGAGGAATCAGTTGCTCCAGATTTAACCACCAACACTTATATAAACATTACGGTAATTTTCGTGTTATGCCAACCATTAACTATTATTTTCTTTCTTCCTAGGTGTTATGTAATGGTTCCTTCCCTTCATTCAACCCCCCCCATTCCCCACTCACCTCCAACCCCCCCCCACCTCCCCCCCCCACGTCTCACCTTCACGCTGTGTACTGTATAATACCGTATTAAGCTGACTCATTCCTCTCTCTCTCTCTCTCTCTCTCTCTCTCTCTCTCTCTCTCTCTCTCTCTCTCTCTCTCTCTCTCTCTCTCCATTGTTGTGCTTTAAATTTCCTCTCTCCCTCTTTCCTTTCTACCCTCCGTCTCTCCATCATTCCCTCTCTCCCTCCATCTTTCCGTCGCTCCCTCTCTCTCTCCATCTTTCCTTCCTTCCCTCCCTCCCTGCCCCTCCACTTCTCTCACCATCTGTCCCCTCCACCAGCACTATAGGCCTGCTATGGGTGACTGCCTGTGTGTGTGTGTGTGTGTGTGTGTGTGTGTGTGTGTGTGTGTGTGTGTGTGTGTAGGGGTCAACACACTCCTTGTTATGTGTGTGTGTGTGTGTGTGTGTGTGTGTGTGTGCTGTCAGGTATCCAGTGTGTGTTCTTAGATGTTACGTATGTGTGTGTGTGCGCGCGAGCATTTTTATCTGTCACAATATATATCTTTTACTCTTTATATTTAATCTAAGGTCAAACTATAAACCAAATTACCTTCCTTAGTGACTAAAGTACTTATTTACTATTTCTCTCGTTATTCCTAATCAGACTGTGTTCAATGGCAATGATTTAATCGTAGTTTATTTTATATGATAGTGACATAATTACTAACAATTTCTATGGCAATAACGTCTTTTCTAACTATATTTCTCTCGACATTTCTAATCAGTGTTTGTTTGTTTGTTTGTTTGTTTGTTTGTTAGATAGTAACATACTGTACTGGATTTACTATTTTTATGATAGTTACTTAATTTCTAACTATTATATTCATAGTGAGTTTGTATGATGAAGTGACAAGATTACGAACCATTTTTCTCATTCCTACTCAGATTTTCTTGGTATGGTAGTGATCTAATTTGCAACCTTTTGTCTCTGGTTTGTGTTCAGAGTGTGTTAGTGTGTACGATGGTTGGTGCCACACTGAGTACCTTGGGTAACCTGTATATCGTCACACCACAGAGGATAGAAACAGACCCACAGGCACCATACAGGTAATACTAGCATTAGAATACAGGTAATATTAACACAGGTAATGCAATATAATACAGGTAATGCAATATACTACAGGTAATGCAATATACTACAGGTAATGCAATATAATACAGGTAATGCAATATACTACAGGTAATGCAATATAATACAGGTAATGCAATATAATACAGGTAATGCAATATAATACAGGTAATGCAATATAATACAGGTAATGTAATATAATACAGGTAATAATACAGGTAATACATTAACACACTACAGGTACAGTACTCTAATAATATCTGGTATGGTTTAGGAGGAGTTAGGTTTAGACTTTTCCAAAATTTGGGCAGGAACTGTGGCTGACCACAAGGACAAATAACTTTCCGAAATCAGGGCAAGAAAAAATTCTGAATTTTTAGAACACTCGCTTAGCTCCTGCACAGAAATAGTGAATGAAAGATGAGATGGTATGAAGGAATACTGTAAAATGTGTATAGTTTCCCTGACGGTACACAAAAAATAGTGAATGACGAGACGGTATGGTAAAAATAATGTAAAATTCCTTAAGTCTCCTGATAAAAGTAGCATTTTCTTCCTCGCTTCTGTTGTACCAAAGAAACTATAGAGGAATTTAATTAACGGGGACACTTTGGATTTCTTGCTCTTTTTTCTCTCCCCTCTTTAATTTTTTGTGATATTAACAGATCAACTCACACAAATTAATAGCAAATAAAAATATATATACCTTCTTTCACATTGATCGATCTATATAATTATGTAGTTGTTAAATAGGAAAACAAAATCCTAAATCCTTTTCTCTATAATTAAGAACCTATTCATTTATCTTGTTATTCTGAATTTGTTTATCCAGTTATTCAGAAGGAGAACAAATAAATCTTAGAAAAATAGGATGTAAATAATAGGAAGTAAAAAAATGTATGTACATAATAGGATGAAAAAATAGATGTCAAAATTGGATAAAAAACAGTCTTACATCATCCTTCCTTCATCCTTCTCTCCAGTTATTCAGAAGGATATAAAATAATCCTACCTTCATCCTACCTTCTCTTCACAGGTATCTATCTATTTATTCGTAGGATATAAAAATAACTCTACCTTCATCCTGCCTTCTCTTCACAGTTATTCGTAGCATATAAACTAATCCTACCTTCATCCTACCTTCTTTTCACAGTTATTTAGTTATTCAGTTATCGAGTTATTCAGTTAGACCTAAAAATATTCCCACCTTCTCTTCACAGGTATCTATCAATCTAGTTAGGCTATAGTTATTATTATTACATTGGGACCTAAAAATAATCCCAGCTACCTTGTCCCCTCCCTCACAGGAACCAACGTGACTACCTCAACAAACACGGCCCCAGTGGTGTGTTACTCATAGACTCCCTGGGTAATGGTTCATATCGTCACGTCGCCAATACAGTACCAAGTAGTAGTAGGCGTTATGACATTGGACCTCCATTACCTTATTACCACATACAGTACCCGAGATAATTATTGTTATTAATTAAAGATGAGTGTATTTCTTTATCATTATTACACTACATACATACTGTACAGTCGGCCTCAGGTGTTCGTATACACCACTG
Source organism: Petrolisthes manimaculis (assembly GCA_034508575.1). Taxonomy (NCBI): domain Eukaryota; kingdom Metazoa; phylum Arthropoda; class Malacostraca; order Decapoda; family Porcellanidae; genus Petrolisthes; species Petrolisthes manimaculis. The sequence goes on along the minus strand of JAWZYT010002441.1, from coordinate 641 downwards.
TGACATAAAGGGTTTGTAACAAGTAGAATATTTAGTACATTAGTTTTCTAACACCAAACCTTGCTAGTACCGGGTAATTTTATTTGGTTAATGCTTCAATCAATCAGCAAAACAATGCCTATAGTATGTGCAGAATAAAGACCAATGACCAATGATCTGTGTACAATTTCCTGAAGCCAGCTGTACAATACATCCTAGTATTTATAAGTTATACTGTAGATAAGTGCCTTGGTAGTTGTGTATATGTTTGGATATTAATGCTCTTGGACTGTATGTGTGTACTGACTGTATGTGTGTACTATCTTGGAGCAGGTTTGTACCTTTTCATCAGGTTTGAATAATTGGAAAATGGAGTATAGTAAAAAAAAAATTACATACCTTATGCCATTAATACTCTTTTCGTATTATACAGTTGCCTTCATAAATTCTCTTCCACCTTTCCATCTCCAACTCTGAAAAAATAACAATGGAACAAGTAAGAGATAATAACAATATATAGAACACTGTAATCATGAAAATCCATGATAATGATAATACACATTTATTTTCCATCTCATAATTATACACACGATTGATGAAGGTACGAGATACAGTACAGTATAACTTCATAAATTGATGGAGGGCCAGATAAGTATTGAAGC
>JAWZYT010002440.1:232500-235000 GCA_034508575.1 Petrolisthes manimaculis | reverse complement strand
TTATTATTATTATTATTATTATCGTTTTGTGTGTATGTGTTTTTTTTTCACCCATTTGTCTCCCTTCTTAATTATCCCTATTTTTGTTCACCTATTCGTATTTTTTCTTCAGTATTTCTCATCCTTTTCGTCTCGACTCCTGTCCCTTCTAATATCTCCCTACTCATTCCCATTCTCCTCTCCTCCTTGCATCCTTTATTTTTCTTTCTCCGCTTTCCCTTTCTTTCTCTTTCCCTCCTTCTTGTACTTCTCTTGTTCCTTCTTCTGCATTAAAGGGGTGATTCACTTTTGTTACATTGGAGTGCCTTGATTCCTCCAAATTATACCAGGAAACGGGACCAGATGAACAAAAATAATGGTGTTCTTTTGCTTGGAATAGTTTGGACGATTCAATAGCTCCAGATTTACCAACACAAAATTTCTCCCGTAACCCTTTTCTCCATCTTTCCCATTCTCAAACCCTGCCTCCATCTCTTCCCCACCATCCCCATTCTCAAACCCTGCCTCCCCACCATCCCATTCTCAAACCCTGCCTCCATCTCTTCCCCACCATCCCCATTCTCAAGCCCTGCCTCCCCACCATCCCATTCTCAAACCCTGCCTCCCCACCATCCCATTCTCAAACCCTGCCTCCCCACCATCCCATTCTCAAACCCTGCCTCCATCCCTTCCCCACCATCCCCATTCTCAAACCCTGCCTCCCCACCATCCCCATTCTCAAACCCTGCCTACCCACCATCCCATTCTCAAACCCTGCCTCCATCCCTTCCCCACCTTCCTTCACCTTCTTCCAGACTCAGTCTTTTATCTGGCCTCACCATTATTTGCTCACACCCTCACTACCACCACTTTCCTCGATGGAGCACTTAGCCACACTTGTGTTTACTTTCTCTGGTCGGTCACTTCCTGGCTTCTTTGGGGCTCCAGTACACGTAATGGAACCTGAAGGAGGCCACAAACGTGACAGTAACTAGAAGACACGCTATGTTTCTTTTTGGTGCTACAGTTTGAAGGGATTTTGCTGTAGTAGCCTCCAATATCTGACCACTAGTTCGTCAGTTAGTACACAAGCTACATATTATACTCTCTCAATGCCAATTCTACAGTGGTTTGTTTTGGTTTGCAAGCACCATAACGAAAGGAACTGAACGGTGCAAATGACTCGTAAGTGTAAAATTATTTGATGAATTTGATGACTCCACTATGAAACTATCGTAATAATGGAACTTACAGGACAGATTTCGTGGATATGGATTCTGAGTTTATTGGATATAATTAAGACTGACAAGTGTATTTGGTTGGGGGGGGGGAGATCATCATAATAAACCAAAGCCACTGTATAATCGACCCTAAATCACCTTAGCTGTATAATAACTCTCTCCATTCTCAATTAATATTCTAGAGTCCCGTCCTGTCCCTCTCTCCAAATTGCTGGGGCATTTTTTTTCATTTTTCATCAACTGTCCCTCTATTTTTTCTATTTTCTTGCTTTCTCACCTCTCTATCATGTTCATCTGGCGCTATATGACCTCACTTTTGCGACGCCTAAAATCAATCAATCCATCAATCAATCAATCCATCAACCAACAATCTTTCATTATTCATCTTATCATTCACCATTTCCTAAGATATACCTGAGGAGCATTTCTTCATTAGTTACCTTCCCTTGCCCTCCTTTGTCAATTGGCCTGAGTTGGTTCATTAATTACCCTTGCATTTGGCTCCCCTTCTAATTACCCTGGATTGTCTTCACTAATTACCATGACTTCGGGACTCAATCACACTTCCATTACTCCGAGGGACTTGAGGCGGTGCGTGGAAGATGGTACGTTACCTGGTGGTGCTTGGAGTAAATTAAGAGAGGAAGGAAGGAAGGAAGGAAGGAGGAAGAAGGAAGCCTGTGTAATTATCCCGTCAGAATGGAGGATAATGACTCTTACCAGGGTTGGGCCGCGAAATTGACCCCTGCAGCTCAGAACAAGGTCGCGGTTTCGTGGCGCAGTTTGGAGGAAGTCAGTAACCTTCAAACAGAGTCATATATACGTCTCTTATTAAAGGGGAGGGTAGAGTTTTGGCTTTTTTTGGAGATAATGGTTCCTCCAAACTATTCCCAGTATTGATTTTGAATATCAAATGGTTAATTAATTGGTAATGATAGTGGTTGCAGTGGTTATAGAAAGTCGAATTCTTAGTGGTAGCTGTGGTTTTTTGGTATATAGGTGGTAGTGGTAGTAGTAGTGGTAGTAGTAGTAGTAGTAGTAGTAGTAGTAGTAGTAGTGGTACAGTTGACACATGAATTCGTGGTACAGTCCAAATGGAAGATGCTCAAATCCTCCCAATATCAAGATGCATAATAAGAGACCCTGTGATGTAGTCAGAAAATTGGAGGTGAGTGAGTCCTTCAAATATTGCCACGAAACACCACTTACTGTATAATTAAGGAAGGAGGAATCAGACGCCTCCAACTCACATTCACGATCGCAGGGTCCTTAATACCATG
>JAWZYT010002440.1:207500-227500 GCA_034508575.1 Petrolisthes manimaculis | reverse complement strand
CACCACCACAACCACCATCACCACCACCACCACCACTATCACTACCACCACAACTACCACTACCACTACCACTACCACTACCACTACCACCACCACCACTACAACTAACACCATCACCATCACCACCACAACCACCATCACCACACATCACCACACACAGCAACCACACACCACCACAACTACCATCACCACCATCACCACCACCACTACCACCACACACCACAACCACCATCACCACCACTAACTAACAACAAAATTCCACCTCCCATCCCAACCACTAAACCATCAGTAATTAGCAAAATATTTCCGTATCCAATCACTCAACCCACCAACACCACCACCACTACCACCACCACCACCACTACCACTACCACTACCACCACCACTACCACTACCACTACCACCAACAACAACAACATATCAACACTTACACCATGAATATTCCCAGTTCTTCCACTTTCCTCCACCACTTTCCCCTCCACCACTTTCCCCTCCACCACTTTCCCCTCCACCACTTTCCCCTCCACCACTTTCCCCTCCACCAGCATCTATTTCTTACTGTTGGTAAATCTGGAGCAACTGATTCCTCCAAACTATTCCAAGCAAAAGTCAACCAGAATGTTTGTTCATCTAGTCCTGTTTCCTGGCATATGTTGGAGGAATCAAGGCACTCCAATGAACTAAAAGTATACTATCCCCTTAATATGGTAGTGAGGTTTTGAAATGGTAAGTTAGTAGGAGAAATGATAGCAAGGAGTTGTAATGTAAAAATATAGTGTTATAGGAAATGTGGTAGCAGACATTTTAATTAATTATGATATTATGAGGTTTCAAAATGGTAAGGTAGTAGGAGAAATGATAGCAAGGTGTTGTAATGTAATAGTATAGTGATGTAGGTAAAATGATGATAGCAGACATCTTAATTAATTCGTAATACTATTTTGATGAAGGGGAGCACAAGGGTAATAAAGTAATGTAGGCAGTGAGAGTTGAGTTAGTTGGTGCAGTTATAGTTGGACGCGGCCCCTTCTAAACTATTGAGAAACACTATTAAAGGAGATACATGGCAGCAGCAGCAGGTGTGTGTGTGTGTGTGTGTGTGTGTGTGTGTGTGTGTGTACTGTACAACATGCAGGAGTGATGGTGAACGTACAGTAGCGGACATTAAAGGGGGACATTTTATGTGGCAAATCTGGAGCAACTGCATGCAACTTTCCAAACTATTACATCCATGCAACAGAACACCATTTTTTTTTTTTTTTTTTTTTTGTCATCTCATGGTGTTGTTTCCTAGCATACTTTGGAGGAATCAAGCCACTCCATTGTACCAAAAATGAATTACCACCTTAGTTAGTCATCCACAATGGGGTGATTCATTTGTAAAACGTTTGACCGCTTCCCATGAGAAGCATTCCAATAAATAGGTTAAGTATCATATTGTAATTTCCTACAAGCAGCTACTCACCATGCAAAACCAGAACGTGAAAACAATAGCCAACACATTTTTTAGGTACCCATTTGTGTATTGAAACTCCTGTCCACGGCTGTACAATTGTAGGTAGTGGTGAGTGTATTAGACGGTGTGAACAGGAGATAATACTGGGTACCAATTAAAATGAAATCTCTCTGTGTTTTGTAGCAAGCGCAGGGCAATTATGGAGTAAGAGGTTGGTTGTTTTGGCCAATTACGAGGTGAAGGGTTGACTGAGGAGGCCAGGCATGATAGACAGGATGGAGTGGGAGGATGAAAGAACATGAAAAGGAAAAAGGAGGATACATACAACAGAAAAGACAGAGTGGGATGGGAGGATGAAAGAACAGAAAATGAATAGGGAACAGGAAAGACAGGGTGGAATTGGTGGAAAATAAACTGAAAAGGAAAAACGAAAAGGAGGATACACACAACAGAAAAGACAGGGTGGGATGGGAGGAAAAGAGAACAGGAAAGGAAAAGGAACAGAAGGTTACACACAACAGAAAGGAAAGTCGGATGTTAGAACAGGAATAGGAGTACGGATAGGAAGAGTTGGACGAGATGAACGTTGGTTAAATACACTTCTCTTTTCACTTCGCTTTTCAGCATTTCTCTCTCTCTCTCTCTCTCTCTCTCTCTCTCTCTCTCTCTCTCTCTCTCTCTCTCTCTCTCTCTCTCTCTCTCTCTCTCTCTCTCTCTCTCTCTCTCTCCCCGTTCCGTCCTCCTCCTCCTCCTCCACTCTCCTCCTCCTCCTCCTCCTCCTCCTCCTCCTCCTCCTCCTCCTCCTCCTCCTCCTCTCATCCACCACATAATTGATCTCTTTCTCAATATTTTTTCTTCTTACCTCCCCTCCATTTTCATTAACTTTTGTCGTCTCCACCTTTCTCTTCTCTCTTGCCTTTCCACTTATCTTCATCTCGCTTTCTTTCCATATTCTCCCTCTTCTCCTTTATTTACACTTCCCTCCCTGACACGGTACAGTCGATTATTCTATTCTAACTCCATGTACTGTACACATTATTCTGCATGGGTTTCTGGCAACACTTCCTTTACTAAACAAGTCACTTCTATCTATCCAATATTCAGGATTGGAAAGGTTAAGTTTATAATGATAATAGTCTGTGATTGGTTGATAATTCGCAATATATATTATTACCATGTAGTCAGTAGTTAAGGGGATAGTACACTGTTGGTAGTTCTGGAGCAAATGAGTACTCCAAACTATTCAGGCAACAGGATACCATTATATTTCTTCATCTGGGTCTGTTTCCTGGCATACTTTGGAGGAATCAAAGCGCTCCAATCTTTCAAAAGTATACCATCCCCTTAAATGTCCTTATCACTGACTGTGTTTACTGTAATTTAGAGTTGTTGTCAGGAGCCGCTAATGGCAACCACCACATACTTTATTTCCCGACTTTACATCTCAACCACTCCCTCCCTGCATCCCTCCTTCCTTACTTTTTTCACTTCTCTCCTTCATTTTTTTCCTCCTTCTCTGCCTCCTTCCTTACTTTTTTCACTTCCCTCCTTCGTTTTTTTCCTCCTTCTCTCCCTTCTTCCTTACTTTTTTCACTTCCCTCCTTCGTTTTTTTCCTCCTTCTCTCCCTCCTTCCTTACTTTTTTCACTTCCCTCCTTCGTTTTTTTTTCCTCCTTCTCTCCCTCTCTATTGTTATTTTTCTACAACTATAATGTCATCTGACGTTAATTCATATATCCATTATCATCCACCTTAAATATTATCCACTCCTAACTGGAAATGCCTCGTGTTATGTTTCACGTCTATACAGTCTCATAAAGTGTAACTCTCAGTACCTCCAAGTAAAGTCATGGTCTAATGTACTACAACCTGGTGAATAAAAGCGAGCTATTTGAGTTAATTTTATGAACCAAAATTGCACACACCAACAGCTATAGTTTCGGATCATTTTTCGAAGCCATCTCATTGGAAGGTGTTGCAGTACATTAGACCATGACTTTACATACTGTATTACGTATACGGTTAAAGGGAGATAGATGCTTTGGTTGGTGACTTAGAAGGTGTCTCGATTCCTCCTAACTATGCCACGAAACGGAACCCCTTTTATTACCATTAAGGGCGTCTGTTTTCTGGCATGAGTTAGGAGGAATCAGTAGCCTCCCAATTTACCAACAAGAGAATCTCCCCATAAATTAGAGATAACAATGAATAGGGTGTTAAATAGGGTTGCACTATCACATAATATGAAGTGAGTATAGTGTGTATTCATTTTACCATTGAAGTGAGTACAGTATATAATTTTACCATTGAAGTGAGTACAGTGTATAATTTTTACCATTGAAGTGAGTACAGTATGCATTATTTAGTATGTATTATTTTTACCATTTAGGTGAGTACAGTGTATAATTTTACCATTGAAGTGAGTACAGTATGTATTATTTAGTATGTATTATTTTTACCATTTAGGTGAGTACAGTGTATAATTTTACCATTGAAGTGAGTACAGTATGTATTATTTAGTATGTATTATTTAGTATGTATTATTAAGTATGTATTATTTTTATCATTGCAGGGTTTGAACGTAGTGTGCCCGGATATCCTCGTTACCAGTACGCCGGTGATGGCCGCTTGGGGGAGCACCACCTCATTATCAAGGGGGTCACACTGGAGGATGACGGGGAGTACCAGTGTCAAGTTGGACCCACAGACACCACACTACCTATCTGGGCAGCTGCTAATGTTACTGTTATGGGTAAGGCACTGTTGTTGTTATGGGTAAGGCACTGTTGTTGTTATGGGTAAGGTAGTGTTGTTGTTATGGGTAAGGCACTGTTGTTGTTATGGGTAAGGCACTGTTGTTGTTATGGGTAAGGCACTGTTGTTGTTATGGGTAAGGCACTGTTGTTGTTATGGGTAAGGCACTGTTGTTGTTATGGGTAAGGCACTGTTATGGGTAAGGCACATACATATATACATACATACATGCATACATACATTAATACATACATACAGTCGGGGTCAAAAATAATCATCCATAAGATTTTGATAGCTCCCCTCTGTTCCTTAGCTGATAAACTTTCCAATAAAGAGGTTAAGTAACTTTATATATATATTACAAACACCTACGCATTAAAAACAATAACATCATAATTATGTGAACTTGAAAACATTAGTCGGTAAAACTTTTGATATACTCATATGTGGATTATTATTATTGACCACGACTGTACATACATTAGACCCTGTGATCGTGTGTGAAAAATTGGAGGCTTCTGATTCCTCCTGATTATGCCACGAAACAGGCTTCTTCTATGTAGGTGGTGTTTCGAGGCTGTGTTTTAAAGGACTCTCGTTTACCTCCAGTTTTCTTACCACATTACAGGGTCCCTTATAAAGGCTGATGATAATAATAATAATAATACCACGCGTGCATTGGTTGGCCTTTACATTTCCCCTTCCCTGAGTTTTTTTTTTTTTTTTTTTTTTTTTTTTTTTTTTTTTTTTTTTTTCTCCTCACCAACCATCACCATTGAGGCCTCGAACTTTAAAGGAAGGAGAAAGGGATGGCCGACCTAGCAAGATGAATGGCTGGGAAGGGACAATGTGTGTGAGAGAGAGAGGGGGGGGGGAGGAGGGGGAGAGTGAGAGAGTGAGTAGAGTTAGTGAGTTAGTTTTAAAGTCAGCCATGGATGGAGAGATGGGGAAGGAGGAAAGAGGAGGAGGAAGGATATAGAAGAGAAAGAAAAGATTAAAAGACCCTGTGATGTACAATACAGTAGTCAGAAAATTGGAGATTATAATTATGAATATGAGAGATATAATAAGTACAGAAATAAGTAAGGGTACTAAGGAGAATTTTTTTTAATGGCACTGACTTCTGAATATTCTTAACAGTCTAGAAAGAACAAAAGTAGAATAATATTTTGTCAGTATATTTTACAGCTAGATTTATTTATATTACCAGGTGATAAGAATAAATCGGTTGTTTATAAATGATTATATATTATCATGATTTTCTCCCTCATATCGAGTAATGAAAGTTATTCTTACTGTTGCTTTTATAGGCATAATTATATACCCTAAGTGAATTTCAGGGCTGAAAGTGGAATACTTCAAGATCATTCATTCCTTTGTAGTAAAAAAAAAAAAAAAAAAAAAAAAAAATAATAATAATAATAATAATAATAATATTAATAACAATAATAATAATAGTAATAATAATAGTAATAATAATAATAATAGTAGTAATAATAATAGTAATAATAATAGTAGTAATAATAATAATAATAATAATAATAATAATAATAATAATAATAATAATAATAATAATAATAATAATAATAATAAGTATAAATGCAAAAGGACAGTCACCAGAGCCACAATCCCCATTCCAGCAGTTTTCGTTTTGGTAAAGTGGACAAAGTTGTTGGAGAGAAGTTTATATTATGGCCTCTCTCTCTCTCTCTCTCTCTCTCTCTCTCTCTCTCTCTCTCTCTCTCTCTCTCTCTCTTCACTTTTCTTCGTTTTCCTCCTAGGCACCTTCCCTAATGCTGGCCAGACTAGGTGAGAGACACAGAGAGGGGGTTGGGAGGGGAGACATACATACATAGACACACACATAAATAAATATACACACACATCTTCAACTAACACACATACCCTCACCCTCAAACACACACACATACCCTCAAACACACACACACACACACCCTTAAACACACACAAACAAACACTCAAACACACACACACCCTTAATTAAACAAACACACACACACTCAAACACACACATACACTCACTCTTTCTCTCTCAAACACAACACATGCCACGCTCAAACACTTACACGATCAGACAAACACACATAAAAACACACAAGCTCCCTCCTCTTCCTCCTTCCTAGCACACACATACACACACACACACACACACAAAGCAGAGAGACAAATAAAATTCCTCCCGGGTGCTGGAACATTTTCACTGACGTACGAAACATTGTATATTTCAGCACACACTGGCAAACATCAGAAAATGTCCGTGAGGAAACGCTCGTGTATGAAGGTCTCTCTCTCTCTCTCTCTCTCTCTCTCTCTCTCTCTCTCTCTCTCTCTCTCTCTCTCTCTCACACACACACACACACTCACATAAGCACTTGACATCTCTTATATTCAAACACATGCTGGCAAAAGTGGAAAAGGCTGACTGACTTTCATACTGTACACTCGCAGTCCAAAACTTATATCCAGGTCTTGTTGAAGTATCGAATCATTTGACATATTATAGTGAACCAATTACAACGCTTATCCTGTTTCATATTTGCTTGAGCTCGCTTAATACTCAATCAGGCCTTTCGAAGCAAGCCTGGATACATATTTTGGATTGCGATTGTAGACATGAACTTGATTTCTCTGTAACTCATTTATTTTGGTAGTGTTTGAGGATAATGATGATGATGATAATAATAATAATAATAATAATAATAATAATAATAATAATAATAATAATAATAATAATAATAATAATAATAATAATAATAATAATAATAATAATAATAATAATAATGATAATGATAATGATAATGATAATGATAATGATAACGTTGACAAGAGAGACATAATAACGGTAGTAGCAACAGAATAATTATTGACAGAATGAGGGATTCATTTACGATAATCGGTATGAATTGTTGCCGAGAAGTTGTTAATTGTTGTTGTTGTTGTTGTTGTTGTTGTTTTGGTTGTGGTTGTTGTTGTTGTGGTTGTGTTTGTGGTTGTTGTTGTTGATATTCTCCCGGGGCAGACACAAGCGCCTTCTATGTATGTAAATTGTAAGGTGGTATTTCGTGGCCATATTTGAAGGACTCGCTAACCTCCAGTTTTTTTTTGTTTGTTTACTACATCACAGGGTCCCTTAATTTTGCTTATCAATTCCCTAATGGTCCTTATCTCCGTCTAACCTAATTACCCTCTAATTAGTGCTTCATCAATCTTATTTTAATGAGTCCGAGTCATTTCCCCCTGGCTTAATTGGAAGGTAAAGTTTTGGTACATTGGTGTGTCTCGATTCCTCCAAAGTATGTCAGGAAACGGGACCAGATGAACAAAAGTAATGGTATCCTGTTGCTTGGAATAGTTTGGAGGAATCATCTTGCTCCAGATTTTACCAGCACTGCACTACCAGCTTATCAACTAACTACTATAATTGTCTCCCTTTCCATAGTTTCAGTTCTCCTTGTTATAATTTCTCTAGGGTAATGCTCAAGGTTATCATTTATATTTATCCTTGTTTATAGTAAGAGGCGACTGACTACAAGAGGCTTCCACTATTCCAACTCTCTCTTCTTTATTATGTCAGAACTATACCCTCCCCTTGGTGGATTCATTTATCATTGTACTTGCAACAGGCTTTGTCATGTACGGTACTTCATATGCCTCTCTCTCTCTCTCTCTCTCTCTCTCTCTCTCTCTCTCTCTCTCTCTCTCTCTCTCTCTCTTAAGGTGGTTATTATTTTTTGGTACATACATACATTGGAGTACCATGATTTCTCCAAAGTTTGCCAGGAAACGGGGCCAGATGAACAAAAATAATGGTGTTCTGTTGCTTGGAATAGTTTGGGGGATTATGTTGTTCCAGATTTACCAACACAAAACTTCACCCCTTAAATATAGAAAGTTGTCCAAGAGATTACCCCCCTTGTTGAGGAGAAATTAACCTGTGTGTCTTATATCAGCCAAATTATTACATTAGAGTGCCTTGATTCCTCCAAAATATTCCAAGCTACTACAGACCACCCTTATTTTTGGTCAATCTGGTCCTGTTTCCTGGCATACTTTGGAGGAATCAAGGAGCTCCAATGTGCCAAAAGTGTACTATCCTCTTAATGAAATAGATGTCAACAACAATGTGAAGGGTTTATTGAAAGTATTTAAAGACCCTGTGATCGTGTATGATAATTGGTGGCTTCTGATTCCTCCTCACTGTGCCACGAAACAAACAAGGTCCTTCAATATATGTGGTGTTTCGTGGCAATATTAGAAGGACTCGCTAACCTCCAATTTTCTGACTACATCACGGGGTCCCCTTGAGTCTTAACCCGCTGACTCAGGTACAGTCATGGTCAATAGTCCTGCAACACCTTCCAATGGGATGGCTTCGAAAAACTATCCGAAACTAAAGCTATTAGTCTCTGCAATATTGGTTCATAAGTTCAATCCAAATTACTCGCTTTTTTTCACCAGGTTGCAGGACTTTTGACAATGACTGTACACTCGTGATACATAATTTCTGACCAGAGTGTGAGGAGCAGAAAGCTTCGAGTCGCCTGGTATTGCTCATTTCCCCACCCAGTACACCTATAGAGGCTGAGTTCGAATGAAGGGTATGTGTGTGTGCAAGGCCAAGAGATGTGTGTGTGTGTGTGTGTGTGTGTGTGTGTGTGGTGCCTGCCGTTCGTCTCTGGTCAGGGATTACGTATCACGAGTGTACACATTATCGTCATCAACTCATTCCAAGATGATATGAGTGACGGTATAGCTACTCTGCCTTGATAGTGACGTGTATAATTGAGGTGTCTCCATCTAGTGTGTGTGTGTGTGTGTGTGTGTGTGTGTGTGTATTATACCTAAACTCTTCATCTGGTTTTAATATGTATTTGCCAATTTATACTCTATTTTCTATTATTATATTCTTTCAATTTTTTTTTTTTTTTTTTTTTCTAAACTGTCCATTTTCACCCACAGTTCCCCCTGAGCGAGTGTCGTTGTTGGGTCACGAGGCAGGCAAGGTGGTGAAGGTGTCGTCGGGGTCCAAGGTCCAGCTGGAGTGTGAGGTGAACGAGGCCAGACCTGAACCTGTCATTACCTGGCTCAAACACGGCCACAGGATCGATCCCAGTGAGTAGTAGTAGTAGTACAGTACAGTCAGCGGCAGAAGTCCTGTCGCCTCACCTGCTTCACCGAGACAGGCAGTGTTCATGAACTCGAGAAATACGCACGTTTTCTACACTTAATAATCTCGAGTCTATGAACATCGCGTGCCTCGGTGAAGCAAGTGAGGCGACAGGACTTTTGCCGCCGACTGTACACTCGCAATCCAAAATATGTATCCAGGCTTGCTTTGAATAGCCTGAGCGAGTATTAAATGGGGGAGGCACAGTGTTGGCAAATCTGGAGCAAATGATTCCTCTAAACTATTCCAAAGCAACAGAATATCAGTATTTTTGTTCATCTGGTTCTGTTTCCTGGTATACTTTGGAGGAATCATGGTACTCCAAAATAACAAAAGTGAATTAATTACCCCATTAATCAAACGAGCTCAACAAAATATGGAACAGGTTAGGCGTTGTAATTGGTTCACAAGTAAATTAAATTATTCGAAACTTCAACAACCCTGGATACGAATTTTGCTTTGCGACTGTACATACATTATTAAGGGCCGATTCCACAGTGGTTTTGGTTTGTTATGATCCTCCCCAACCAACCACACCTAATTATATTCAACACATTCAGTATCCATATCCACAAAATCTGTCAGATAGTTCCATTATTACCATAGTTTCATAATGGAGTCATCAAATTCATCCAATAATTCACTCATGAGTCATTTACACAGTTCAGTTTCTTTCGTTAGGGTGCTTACAAACCAAAACAAATCACTGTGGAATCGGCACTTGGTTAGCCTTTACTTTCTTCTCTCCCAGGTTTGATTCCCTTCCGTGCTTCCTTTCGCCATTTTCTTTCCACCTCTCAATCACCTTCTTGCTCGGGCGCCATATGACCTCGCTGTTGCGGCGCCTATTATCAATCAATTGTAGTAATTTCTTGGTATTCCATTTTGTTTTTTCATTTAACCTCCTCCATTCACTTTAACCTATTTCCTCTTCCTTCCCTTTTTCGTTTACTGCTTATGTCTTCCTCTCTTCTTCTCCATTTAATTTCCAGCCAATTATCTTCTCTCACTTTCTTCCTTCTTTATCTCCCCAAAGTAATCCCTCCTTGTGTCTCTCTCCCTTACTTCTCTCTTCCCTTCCCTTTCCCATTTTCTCCCTTCCTTCTCTCTTCCCTTCCCCATTTTCTCCCTTTTCTCTTTCCTTCCCCATTTCCCCCCTTCCTTACTCACTTTTGTCTCCATTTCCTTCTCATTTTCTCATTCATTTTCTTCTTTCCTGTCCACCCCCTCCCCCTTCTATCTCTTCTCCTCCCACCCACCCACCCACCCACCTTTTACCTTGTTTCTTCCCTCTCCACCACCACCACCGCCACCAACAACAACCACTCTCACAGCCTAAAACTTTAGCTAGGAAAGACAGGTAATATAATTTCCCATGCCCCCCAGCTCTTACAGGTAAACAAACACCCTTTCAACTTTGTGTTTGTCAGAGCACAGGTAAACACACACACACACACTTTCAACTCCATGGTTTTCAAGGCGCTAGCTGTCGACATTTCTCTGCTGCTTTGGTGAGATGAAAGGAGTTGGGGATCAGATGAATAAACGAACTTCTCTGATTCACTTGTGTTTACTGAATCGGTCTCGTTCACTCGTCTGTTGCCTCTTCTCCCTAGCTTCAACCATGACTTCGAACTCAGCTCTTGCTTGTGGGTGTGTACTGTAGATACTACTAGACCATAAGCCCGTGCTACGCACGGTACGATATTTTTTCCTTCCCAGCGTTTAGAATGTAAATAAACCTAGTGGGTTGCCAGGCGTACAATAAAAGTGAAGTATGTGTAATTAAGTAATTAGTGGGTTGTTTTTTGTGACGAAAATATCCTCTGTCCCCCCTCACTGTCACCCACTTTCCGTGTTTGAAATCCTGGCGCTGTAGGTGGTCGCATAACAATTTGTATAGCATGACAGACAAACAGAGTCTCTTCATTTAGATGTATAGATTGTTCATATGCATATACTAACACACTGAAATCATCTTACATATACATGATAAGCCACTTAGAACACCGTAGCTACACACCTCACTACACACACACGCGCACACACACACAACCACACAACCACAACCCCCCCCCACACACACAAAGAACCCCTCCCCCCCCCCCACACACACAACCCAACACACACACACAGACCCCCCCCCCCTACACACACAACCACACACACACAACCACACACACACAACCACACACAACCACAACCCCACGCACACAACCACATCATACCCATCCTCATTTCCATTTCACTCTCCCATTCCACTATTCAATCCAGACACACATCAACTCTCTCTTCTTTATTCACTTCCTCACTCACTCTGTGTCGTCAAACGTTCAGTCGCAGGAAATTGTTTCTAGACTCTGTGTGGGAAATTGATGTTGTAAAATGATGCACCTTTTTTTGTTAGGTATTTCATATATGCCTTTCTATACACAAATGAACAACGTTTAACTGAAGTATTACACAAACTATTAAAAGTACTATTTCACACACACACACACACACACACACACACACATTCATTAAGGAGAGAGTATACTTTTGATATACGTTGGCAACGCTGAACTGGTGAAAGTGGGAGTGGAGGAGACTGTACATTGGAGAGCCTTGATTCCTCCAAAGTATGCCAGGAAACAGGACCAGATGAACAAAAATAATGGTGTCCTGTTGCTGGGAGGAGTCTGGAGGAATCATTGATATCTACACACCGACACCGACACCCACCCCACTCACTCCTCTTATCACTGTGACTTATTATTGGTATTCCTGTGTGCTTACTTATCTTTATCTTGGATCGCTTTTAACTTCAATCCTCATTAGGTGAAATTAATGGGTCGGATTTTTCGGTTCCTGGGACATTATTGGTGTACGAATTAAGTATATTATTATACTGGTTACCGTATATACCCAGCTTGTAAGTTGGTGGATTGGAATTAAACTATATTCATTGTTAGACTAGAATAATGTTAGTGTTATATATAGTAAATGTTATAGTAAATTTAATGTTATAGTAAATTTAATGTTATAGTAATTTCAATGTTATAGTAAATTCAATATTATAGTATATTGAGTGTTACAGTAATTTGAATGTTATATTCAGTGCTATATTCAATGGTATAGTAAATGTTAGTGTTATAGTAAATTTAATGTTATAGTAAATTTAATGTTATAGTTAATTCAGTAGGTTATTTACGATTTCGGAGGTTGGCAGACTAGTTTTTGTAAATTTGTAAGTATATATTTGACAGTATATAATGACGTTATCATCGTAAATTCATCCATGTAAATATTATTATTAGGAGTATAATGTGTAGATATATATATACAGATTCCCCCTTAATAACAATAATAATAATAATAATAAAAATAACAATAATAATAACAATAACAATAACAATAACAATAGTTTGTGTTGGTAGGACTGATGGTATCTGCACACAATCTCGCCATCCTTCATTTACATAATATGCACAAGAATTTTTAGAAACACACTTTTTTTTTTAATGTACACAAACACAAGATCTTTTAGAAACACATTATTTGTTTTTTTAATATATACACAAGCACAAAAACTTTTAGAAATACATTTTTTTTTTTTCAATATGAAAAAAAACTTTTTTTTTTTTTTTTTGTAATACACACGAGCACAAAAACTTTTAGAATTATTATTATTATTATTTATTTTATTTTTTTTATTTCTGTAATTTACACGAGCACACAAGAACTTTTAGATTGTTTTTCTTTTATTTTTTTAATACACAAACACACTTAATTTTGAGATGCACGTGAATTGCCTTCCTCTTTAAATAGTTTGTGGTGGTTGGGTGGATTCATTTGGGTCTGGTCGTCATTAGTCGTTGGGGTTCCGTCAGATAGCTGGAGCTTTTTTTTTTTTTCAGACAACTTTTAATGAAGTTTCCCTCCTGCCTTTTCTCTCCTTGTGGCTTGGCTAACTCTCTTGCATTTGAGTTTCTCTCTCTCTCTCTCTCTCTCTCTCTCTCTCTCTCTCTCTCTCTCTCTCTCTCTCTCTCTCTCTCTCTCTCTCTCTCTCTCTCTCTCTCTCACCTCTTCACGTATAATTCCTTGGTTTCTCTACCGTTTAACTCCGTATTTTCTCCTAATTTACTCATTCCCAACTTTTGTCTAAATTGGCCATTTTCTAATTTACTATCAAAACACAAACTGTATATTTGTTGTCTCATCCTTGTCATTTCTCTTTGTGCTGATGGCTTTTTTTTTTTCCTTCCCGGTCTATTTTTATTTAATTTAAACCAACAAGTATCCATTTCCCTCACACTCTCACTCTCACTTTTATTAATAAACTCTCTCGACTTTTCCTTCTCTTCACGTTTCCTCTCTCTTACTTTCGTTGTTTGCTCTCCCTTTCCCACATCTCCCTCCATCTGTTTTCCCTATCTTATACCTTCCATTCCCTTCTCATCCCAACCATCAAACTTCCTCATCCTATTTGACACATATTATCACTCGCCTATCCTATTCCACTTCATAATTCATTCCGCTTACTCTCTCATCTCTCTCTCTCTATCTATCTATCTATCTATCTATAATGTGTGTGTGTGTGTGTGTGTGCGTTTCTCTATTCTATTTGTTTTTCTTTCTTTGGTAGTCTGTCTCATTCCCCCCCCTCTCTCCCTAAATATATCTTCCCCTCTCATAATTTCGACACATGTACCTCTCTTCCTCCCTCACTACCCATTCCTTCCTCCTCACCACACCTCCCCTTCCCTCCCTCCTCACCACACCTCCCCTTCCCTCCCTCCTCACCACCATTTCACTCCCTCACTCACCACCCCATTCCTCCCTCCCTCACCACCCTTTCCCTCCTCCCTCAGTGCTACAGACGGACGTGGTGACCTCCTCCAGGGAACGACGACTACTGAAGGTGGTGAGTCGTTTGGAGTTGGAGGTGTCAAGCCAGGATGATGGGGACGAGGTTACCTGTGAGGCCACCCATCCAGCACTCCAGCCCCCATCACGGACTCTCACTTCATCCCTCACATTCTCAGTCCTCCGTGAGTCGTCTGCATGGGGTTTGTGGTTTTTGTGATTTTTTAGAATTTATGGTTGAGTATTTCAGACTCATAATATTTTTAATTATATAAACATTCCCACTTCCTCTAGTATTAACATCCTTGGTGGAACACTGAATTTCAACCAAAGCTGGACACCCTATGCTCCATCCATTGCCAAAACATGTATACACAAAATTGGGCCTTTTAATAACAGACTCCGAGAATTCTTTACTACCGAGCAGCTGGACATAATGTAAACATAAACAATGTGTGTTCCCAAATGGAATACTGCTCACATGCACCTGTGGAGTAGTTGCGGGGTGGTAGTAGTGATGCAGTTAAATAAGATTCAAAATAAAAATCAATGAATAACCCTGCAGTCAGACAAGACCTTCCCCCATTATCTGTACCAATGTCCATTATGTTCAATACGTAATTTTGTAATGTGTTGTTTTCCTACAGACCCTTCTTCAACTGTCCTTTTTTTTTCTCTGTTACCATTTGTGTTTACTATCCCACCTCTCAAGCACCTTCTCCCTCGGGCGCCATATGACCTCGCTGTTGCGTCGCCTAATATTAATTAATCAATCAATCCATTCTGCAGACCCACCGGGAGCACCTGTGATCAGAGGGTACCGTACTGGGGAGGTGTTAAGGGCCGGGGAGCGTCGCACCCTCACCTGCCTCGTCCAGGGGGGCAACCCTAGTCCCTGGGTCACATGGTACTGGCATCACTATTCATCCAACCACACTAAGGTGTTTTATTATTACAAGTCCTGTCTGTGTGAATGATGGTATTTGTAGTCAAGAAAATTGATGGTGTTGGTGTTGGTGTGGGAACGATACGATGACTCCATAGACAAATTATAAACCGAGTCATTGTATCGGTACCATACCAAAATGAATATGTCACAGAACTACTCCAACATCTGGCAGTTGTTTGTAGTAAAGCCCTCGTATCTATATGAATGAATCACTAGGAGCCTAGAGCCAATGTAAGGTGGAACGTGATTGGCTGAACTTTGCATGAGTGGCGGTGAAGATATTGCCACGTATAGACAGATTTTTCTTGCAATTTCTACTTTCTCAACTGTACATGTATAAAAATTCGCCTTCGTGTCAGCACCATATATACATCTCCTCCAGGCGGGCAAGAGTGTATACCTGAAGGGGACGACAACGGAGAGTGGGAAGGAGCACCGTGGCCACAAGAAAGGCAGGAACAAGGGTGTGAGTGTGACCCAACAGCTAACGGCCACCAGGGCAGAGGACGGGGCCGTGTATGAGTGTCGGGTGTCCAATGATCAACTCACTAAGCCACTCTCCACCAATGTTACACTCACCGTCCATTGTGAGTTGAATGACAATCTGAATATCACATACACACACACACAGGCACACACACACAGACACACAAATACACATACACACTTACACATACAGACACACACACACACACACACACAGACACACACACACACACACACACACACACACACACACACATAGAAAAACACACACACACACCTCCCCATCTCCCTCTCTAACCTTGATAAACTCACTCCTACTAAAAAAAAAATAATGTCTATACAATCTACACCTAATAATATACAATACCATAATTTAATATAGCACTGTTGTCATACTTTTCCAACACTCCCTCGTAGATGTTTTATTTAATACTGTTGTCATACATTTCCAACACCTCCCCCCTAGATGTTTTATTTAATACTGTTGTCATACATTTCCAACACCTCCCCCCTAGATGCCCCAACCCAGGTGAAGGTGACGGGACCGACGGTGGTGTCAGCAGGGGAACGCTTCACCCTCACCTGTGCCACCTCCCCTGCCAACCCTCCTGCTGCCCTCACCTGGATTATTGACGGTATATAAGATGGATTTAAGGACCCTGTTGATTGATTTTTAGTGGCATTGACGGTAGGATGGATTCAATTTTATGGACCCTGGGTTTTTTTAGTGGCATTGACGGTATAGGATGGATTTAAGGACCTCGATGTTGCGGCGCCTAATATCCATCAATCAATCTCTCTGTCTCTCCCTCCAACAGCCCAACAAGTCCAAAACACGACCACAGCAGTGACCAAGGATGAAGGAGGTGGGTGGGTGACCTCGTCCGTGTTGACCTACAAGGCTGGCAGGTCAGGTGAGGTGCGTGATGTGAGGGTCAGGTGTGATGCCAGACACCAAGAGTCAGTCGGAGTCATCACACACTCACGCAACATTACTGTCCTTAGTGAGTTATATGTAGTCTTTAATGTGTGTGTGTGTGTGTGTGTGTGTGTGTGTGTGTGTGTGTGTGTGTGTGTGTGTGTGTGTGTGTGTGTGTGTGTGTGTGTGTGTGTGTGTATGTGTGTGTGTGTGTGTGTGTGTGTGTGTTACTGTAAGGTATACTCTTTAAAGTGTGTGTGTTAGTGTGTGTGTGTGTGTGTGTGTATGTGTATGTGTGTGTGTGTGTGTGTGTGTGTGTGTATGTGTGTGTGTGTGTGTGTGTGTTACTGTAAGGTATACTCTTTAAAGTGTGTGTGTTAGTGTGTGTGTGTGTGTGTGTGTATGTGTATGTGTGTGTGTGTGTGTGTGTGTGTGTGTGTGTGTGTGTGTGTGTGTGTGTGTGTGTGTGTGTTACTGTAAGGTATACTCTTTAAAGTGTGTGTGTTAAGTGTGTGTGTGTGTGTATGGTATGTGTGTGTCTGGTCTATTGGTATGTGTGTGTGTAGTTTTATTTTTATGTGTGTGTTTTTCTTCTTTATTTTTGTATGTGTGTTTTGTTTTGTTTGTGTATGTGTGTGTAGTATGTAGGTGTGTGTGTATGTATGTACAGTCGGCGGCAAAAGTCCTGTCGCCTCACTTGCTTCACCGAGGCACGCGATGTTCATAGACTCGAAATTATTAGGTGTAGAAAACTTGCTTATTTCTCGAGTCCATGAACACTGCCTGTCTCGGTGAAGCAGGTGAGACGACACGACTTCTGCCGCCGACTGTACCTGTAAGATATATACCTGCATCGTCTGTTTTTTATTATTATTATTATTCTTTTTTTACTTCTGGCATGACTCTTTTTTTATTTTATTTTTACTTCTGGCACTGCCCTTTTTTTTACTTCTGGCACTGACTCATATGGTAGAAGTGGCTCGGTACATAATTAATAAACTTAGCTTTTTACTCCCTCGTATTAGGACCCCCGGGGCAGCCAGTGGTGGAGGTGGACAGGGGGGGGCGAGCTGTGGCAGGGGGCAACCTTGGTGTCACCTGTACTTCCAAGGGGGGCCATCCACCCCCCACACTCAAGTAAGTATGTAACCCAAAGGAGCATTTAACACATAGGAAAGAGAGAGGTGTGAGATTAAGGGGGTGCGGGAGTAGGGGACAGACCTGGGGGTGGATTGGGGGAGTGCAGGAATGGGGGGACAAGCATTGGGTGGGTAGAAAGCCTGTCCCCTATTCCCGCTCCCCCTCTAACCCCCCCTTAGCCTGTACCCCTACACCCGCACCCCCTAAAAACTCCCGCACTCCCCCTCAAGTCTCTTCCCCTGTTCCCGCACCCCCTTAAGTGGAGTAACCTATTATGGGATATCGGAAGGCTATTAATTCCTCCAAACTATACCAGAAAACAGAACTCCTCCATGTGGAATTATACAGGGGATGTGTTGTGTAGCTGAGTTTGGAGGCCTACGGTATATGGACTTCAAACTGACTACAAAATGTTGATTCCCTGAAGAATAGGAAGGGAATGAACTGCATGAGTGTGAAGCTTGCAGAAAACAGTGTCATCATTTTTTATATATACAAATCTGTGGTTGGTTGGCATTTATGAAGTTAGACATTTAATAAGTCCTATTGAAAGAACAACCTTGTGTTCATTGACGGTGCTGTCCTGTTCTTAAGCGAGGAAAATCATGTTAAAAAAAAACACAACCTTTGTTCTACTTCAGTGTTTTTCATTCCTTTTGCAAGCATCTCAAGTGGGGATCATTGTAATTTATATACGGTACTTCATCCTGTGTCTCTCTGATCGCTGCCCACGTGGAAAAAATGTCCTTATAATTTGTAAATCTTAACTTTTGTCCTCCTTCTGCAAGCTGTCCAACTGTGAAGAGGACCAATCTATATACAAACTATATATATCATTCTCAGCTCCTGTCCCTCTTTCCACTGACTGATGAATGGACAAGAAGACTCTCTATACTATACAAAGCTTAATCCATCCTTCATCCTTTCTACCACAGACTGTTTAAGGGCGAGGAAGAGATGAAGAGTGAAACAGTGACGAGGAACGGTGTGAGCCAGGCAAGAGCCACTCTCAAGTTGGCCCCCAAAGACAACGGTGCCAAGGTGCAATGCCAGGCAGCCAACCCAGCCACCTCACAGCCACTCAGAGCCCACGCCACACTTGATATTCAATGTGAGTAAATATTGGAAATAAAAAATATATGTGGTACTAGTGGAAGTGGGATGATGGTGAGGAATGAGTGGGAGTACATAAAACCAAGCATGGAGTACTTATGTGTGGTGGACTGGGTTGATTGAGTTTTAAGTGTAATCAGTTAACTTAATAAAGGTAATTTCATGGCGATTGAATACGTGCCGTAATGATAATACACGATCATTAATCTGTCCAGTGACGAGGAACCAATTTACGTTTTACGCGAAGTATTGAGGTACAGTACTACCTCCCATTTTATATACAGTATACTCTTTTCCTTCGTAATTTTCTCTCTGCACTTTCCCTTCTTCCAACATTTACTTTCTATCCACTTCTTTATCCTACCTCCAGTTTTATATATAAAATGTTTCTTCCTACTTTTCTCTCTACATTTTTCCTTCTTCCAACGTTTACTTTCTATTCACTTCTTTATCAAACCTCCGGTTTTATATATACTCTTTTTGCTGCCTAAAAAAAATCTCTACATTTTCCCTTTTTTTATATACAATTTTTCTTCCTAATTTTCTCTCTACACTTTACCTTCTTCCAACTTTTAATTCCCATCCACTTTTTTAACCAACCTCCAGTTTTATAATACATACTATTTTTCCTTGCTACCACCTCTGCATACATATGTCTCGTCTCGCCTGCCTCCCTCCAGTCGCAGCGTGGGAGGTTACAGGTGAGGCCAGCCCGCGAGTGGTGGAGGCAGGACAGGTGGTCAAGGTGGGCTGCAGCACTTCCCCGAGTATCCCTGTATCCACTATCACCTGGCGCTACCTCAACCCCAGGCACACCGACCCCCTCCCCCAGCCCCACGAGAGGACGCTCAAGGGGACCTACGGGGGGACAATCACCAGGTAAAGTTGGTTGGTCGGTTGGATCATTGTATTTATGTATTTTTCCTTCGTTCTTTCGTTAATTTTTTTCCACTTCTCTCGTGTGGAGTTTTTGTTTAGCACCAATAATTCCACTCTCTCACCAACACACACACACACACACACACACACGCTAACCAACCCCTCCACTCTCTCTCACCAACACACACACTAATCAACCCTCCACTCCTTCTCACCAACACATACACACACACACACACACACACACACACACACACACACACACACTA
>JAWZYT010002440.1:155000-205000 GCA_034508575.1 Petrolisthes manimaculis | reverse complement strand
TATACCTTGTACATTAAGGTGTTTGCAGAGTAATTTGTAGCCTGGTGGTGTATGGTAATTAAAGGCCAAACACAGTCGTCCTTCCTGGCTGCACCGGGAAAAAATTATATTAGTTTTCAATAGTTGCGGAACTTTGGCACTGAATATTTATGCAATTATTAGATGTAATTATTAATTGGATGTAATTACCCGGAAAAGTTATCTTGCCAAGGAGGAGTTATTTTATATAAATAATACTCCAGCTTAGGACACTACGGTAGCCGATGCATCAGTGTACCTAAGTTAATTTAATTATTTTTGAACATTCTCAAGATGTACAGCCATGGCTGATAGTACTTGACCAAGGTCTAAGGAGTGTTGGAGAACAACTGAACAGATTTCGAACAAGTGAATTTTCCAAACCATTCTCAACATTGAGAGAGGTTTAGATGACTCACTTTTTCTAACTTTATTCAGTTGCTCTCCAACGTACACACCTTGGACCCTGGTCTAGCACTATCAGCCATGGCAGTACCGTTGCTAAAATATCTAATGATGGTTTTCTTTCACTCCATAATAAAGGGAATGGTCTTGTAATGATGATTTAAGCTTCATTCCTTTTTAATGAATTTATTTGCCACCACCACCACCACCACCACCACCACCAGTGCTTCCGTCCCCATTTCCTTCACATATACACTACATCTCCTCATTATGTCTTAAGGGGAAAGTACAGTGTTGGTGATATATCTGGAACAATCATTGATTCATCCAAATTTATATTCCAAGCAAAAGGACCTCATTATTTTTTATAATCTGGTCCTGCTGTTTCCTGGCATGTACTTTGGAGAAATCAAAGGCACTCGTAATTCACCAAAAGTATATACCCCATTCCCTTAATTAAGCCGTTTCCTTTCATATGCATATTTTCTTGCTTCGTGCTCTGGCGCCTTCAATTCCCCGCCTTCTGTGGTCGAGTGAATGAGTGAATGAGTGAGTGAGTGTGTGGGAGTTTCAGCGCACCTCCTCATCGACATAACTAAGGCGCCCTCAGACCTCACCAAGTCCATCCATCAGCTTGAGAAAGACGCCTCACTCCTGGAATCCAATTATAATGTCCCTCCATCCTTGCACAACCCCTCCCTGCTAACCCCCTCCCCCTTCCTCTTTCCCTTTCTCCTCCTCCTCCTCCTCCTCCTCCCTTTCCTCTTCCTCCTCTCTTTTCTCCTCCTCCTTCCCTTCCCCTTCCTCCTCCTCCCCCCTTTCTTCCTCCTCCCCCTCCTCTTCCTTCTAACCCACTTCCTCCTTCTCCTTTCATTCCTTGTCTCCCTCTACACAAACCGTCCCTCCATCCTCTATTTTCCTTTTTGTATTTCCTTGTTTAGTCGTTCAGTGTGTGGTTTTAGGGTCATCGTTGCCTTTACTTACTTAGATTCCTTCCCTGTTCTCGATATTCGAATGATCTTACTCCGGAGCTCTATCTAATCGGATCTCAAGCCCTCTCTCTATTTTTTTTATTATTATTCCTGCATCATTTTTATTTTTACCCCTTTCCTAAACTCCTTTCTCACCTTTTCACTGCTACTTTCATCTATCTATCTATCTGTCTGTCTGTCTGTGTTCTGTGTATCTGTCTATCTATCTATCTGTCTGCCTGTCTATATATTTGTCTATCTATCTATCTATCTAATACTTTTGCTCCTGCTTTTTTATTAGGTTGCTCTGATCCCATGGGCCTCTCAACTCTTTCAAATATTGCCCCATTGCTATTATATATTATTGTTTATCTACATTATCTGAATCTTTTTTTTTTCAAGAACTGCATAATACAAAAGCACCTTATTACTCACCCCCATGACTTCTCTCCAATCGTTAGGACTTGGTGTTCATCTGGTGATTAAAACTTTATCCTTCCTCTCTGATTGAAGGTACTGTTGGGAAATGCAGTGAAACTTCTTTTTTTTCACTAAACATATCAACATTAATATATATATATATATATATATATATATATATATATATATATATATATATATATATATATATATATATATATATATATATATAAATCTGCCATGAAGCTATAAATTTCAATCTACCCTCATTCGGGGTTTTTTCCTCAGTACAGTTTCCCTGCTTGTCGTAAAAGGCGACTAAAAGGGCTTTCACTTCTCCAACTGTCCCCTTTTTTTTACTCATCTGTGTTTACTTGTCCCACCTCTCAATCACCTTCTTAATCTTCGGACGCTATATGACCTCGCTGTTGCGGCGCCTAATATCAGTCAGCCACTCGATTTCCATTCGTTTCTTTTCTCCACAGATGCTCCAATTTGGGATAAGGTACCGACTGGAGTGATAGATGCTTCAGAGGGATACAACTTCACCCTCCACGCCAAGGCACTCGCCAACCCAGGCCCAGTCAAGTCAGTATATAGGTGTTCCCAGTATATATGTGTGTGTGTGTGTGTGTGTGTGTGTTGTAAATTAGAGTAAAGTTAATACAGAAATGAAGGTAAAAACACCCACGGTAGAGTGCTGATTAAAACTTAGATTAAAGGGACCCTGCCTGTGATGTGATGTATAGTCAGAAAATTTTGGGGAGGTAAATGAGTCCTTCAAATATTGCCATGAAGCATCACCTATATAGAAGGAGCTTGTTTCGTGGTGCATGGCATGGTCAGGAGGAATCACAAGCCTGCAATTTTCATACACGATCACAGGGTCGCTTATTAAATAACTAGAAAAGCCTGTGACTGGTGTTCCAAGTGTGGACGCCAAATAACCTCTGTGAACGTAAACAACCAATATTTTACCCAATTTTTTTTTTACCAATAAATAGGTAAAAAAATAACAAAATTTAGCTATAGTCCACTCCTGACCTTGATCTTTTACCTGTTACCACCCAATTCTAATGATTTCTTCTAAGATTTGCAGTCCCCATCCATGTATCTTTTGATCGATATCCGTCAATACGTTTCTGAAATGTCTGGTTCACTTACCTACAACAACAACAACAACAACAACAACAACAACAAAACAATATTATCACACAAACAAGCAAGCACAAGTGAAAATCATTATCAAACGAGCAAGCACTAGTGATAAACAAACAAACAAACAAACAAACAAGCACTAGTGATAATCAAAGAAGTACTAGCGATAAATAATAATAATCAACAATCAAACAAGCACCAGTGAAAAAAAATAAAATCAAACAAACAAGCAAGCAAGCAAGCAACCCCTAATGAACAAAAAGTAACATGATGTACTTTTATGTGTGTGTGACTGACAGATACAGGTGGCGTGTTGGTGGACATGAGAAAATAATAGTGGGTGGTGGTGAGGATGATGATGAGGAGGTGTCTGTCATTGGAGGTGAGCTGCGTGTCACTCCCCTTACTCGTCTCGACTCCGGCAACTACACCGTCAGTGCCCAGAGTCCACGGGGCGTCATCATCTCAGCCTTCACCCTCAACGTACAGTGTAAGGGAATGGGAAGGGGAATGTATGTATGTATGTATAAGGTAAATGTATAATGGGGTAAGGAAGGAAATAAAGTAAGGGAAGGGGAATGTATATATAATGTAAATGTACAATAGGGTAAGAAAGGGAAATAAAGCATGGGAAAAGAAATGAACACAAGATTAAAAAGGGAAAGGAAAGAAGACAAAAATATAATGTAATCGAGGGAAGTAAAACAAATAATTAAAATGTACAACAGGGATGGAAAAAAATAATATATATGCATGCGTTACGGTATTCCAATGGTTTGTTGATGACATTGATTGGAAAGATATGTCAGAAGGCATGATATTATGGAGTCATCTAAGGGTATACTGGAGAAGGGATTGGAAGTGGAACACACACACACACATACAGTTGGCTCCACTCCCGCGTTTCTCCCCTTTCGTAGCCAATGTTGGGCCAGTCAGAAATTCCAATCCCGATTCACAAGTTAAAATATTCGAAACATTCATATCTTTCACTCTAAGGATATGAATGTTTCGAATTTTCTTAACTTGTGGATCGGGATTCGAATTTCTGACTGAGAGAGAGAGAGAGAGAGAGAGAGAAAGAGAGAGAGAGACTGCGGCCCAACATTGGCAACGCGAGGGGAGAAACGCGGGAGTGGAGCCAACTGTACATACTGTTTACAATAGGGTGTCCTTAGTGGAAGAGGAAGCTCAGGAAGGGATTGACAGTTTAACACACACACACACATACACACACACACATACACACACACACACACATACTATTCATAACAAAACCACTGATAGGCTAGTTTCACACACACACAAAAAAAATTATATCATTCATACAGAAAACAAATTAAATGTATCACCCCTTAGATATTAAATGTTATATTTCCGGTGTACTACTGTATCGAATATAAAACTGCATTATGGACGTATTTTATTTGAGGTAGGTAAAGATCGAGAAATATATTGAAGAAATACTCAACACATTATTTCTGTTATTGTTGTTTTTTTGTTGACCATACAGACGGCCCTGAGAAGGTGGTGACGCCAGGAAGGGTACGTGTTGCTGGGAATGATTCAACCACTGTTCTCTGCTCTTCTGCTGGTAACCCAATCCCAAACCTCACCTGGACCAGACAACATACACACAACACCAGGTATGTACAGCCACAAGCAATTTTTAAGGGGGTGTGGGTTTAGGGAGACAGGCTTAGGGTGGGTGGGTGGGGGGGGTAGAAAGCATGTACCCCTATTTCCGCACCCCCCCCCCCCAAGCCTGTCCCCTACTCCCACACACCCCCAACCCTGTCCCCTACTCCCACACACACCCTTAATAACCACCAACACTTTCATTCTATTGCACAAATAAATCAGTATCATATCAAAATATAATAATACACCTTATGTCAACTCAACCTCCTTCAATTATTATTATGAGGTGCTGGAAAATCATACACGTGTTGTTCTTTATTATTAAGATATTTACCACGATGGAAGGAAAGTGTCAGTGGATATTAAATTTGATTGTGGCTGTACCAACACTTATTATCATTATTACTCTTTATCTTGTTTTATTCCAAAAACTTTGTCTCTATTAATGGAGTTTCAAGCAATTGCGATATTGTATTTTTATATATTATACTCTACAGTATTTGTCATACATCTACTGTAATTTGCACAATATAACACAAAGGCATAACAGAGGTAACAGTATTGTATTTAGACGCTGTGAAAAGAGGCTATCATAAATAAGCACATATAGTTGATAATTGCCTCCATTGCAGCAAGGTGCGTGTGTTGAGTACAGGAGTGGGTGAGGCAAGACTGGTGGTGACCGAGGCTACAACAACAGACACTGGGGTATACCTGTGTCACGCCTCCAGCTCCCTGGCCGTAGCTCCACCTGTCCCTACTACCATCGTGGTCGAACGTAGGTCATGCATGGCACGGATGGAAAATATAAGAACATTCGTGGTGTTGACGATGATGTGTTACCAGTACCATGACGTGTTACCAGTACGATGACGTGTTACCAGTATGATGACGTGTTACCAGTACGATGACATGTTACCAGTACGATGACGTGTTACCAGTACGATGACGTGTTACCAGTACGATGACGTGTTACCAGTACGATGACGTGTTACCAGTACGATGACATGTTACCAGTACGATGACGTGTTACCAGTACGATGACGTGTTACCAGTACGATGACATGTTACCAGTACGATGACGTGTTACCAGTACGATGACATGTTACCAGTACGATGACATGTTACCAGTACGAAAGCTCTGTTGTTTGTCTATCAAGCCATCGTATCAGTCCCACGCCATCGTATGCACCACGAATGTTCTTGAATAGGGTCCACAGTATCAGTGGACAATTGAACTGATAAATGAGTATGGTAGTAGTATTCTTTATGTATTCTAGTATTTGCATAACTAGGGTTTCTTTTTCTGCCCATATTGGTACACCCTAAATATCCCAATGTTTTTTTTCAGCTTCCCACTTTCCTGTAGCTGTAATTACTATTCTCTATTGGCATGTATGTTTGTATATAATTGCATTACTAGTATTAGATATTGGACTCAGATAGCAGTACTGTACCGCTTCTCTGTACAGTACTGAAAAAAAAAGAAGTTTAACCTGGTGACACATGCATCCTCAGAAGCCCCTTGGTGGAGCAACAAACAGCCTGGAGATGTGGTGGTCACATCTTGGTCAGCCCTGGGTGGCACTGGTCGGCTCGAGTGCCACATACGGGCCGAACCTCCTCCCGTTTTCCACTGGGCCTCACGGGACGGTCGATCCATCTCCTCTGGTGGCAAGTACAGCATCTCAGAGCCTAAGGTGAGGTCAAAATTATCATAAAATGTATAGTTTTTATCACTTTTGAATGTCTGTCTTCTGGCTGTATTTCATTCCAATCCTTCCTGAAAATTGATAGTCACATAAAGAGAGTTACGGTATCTAAATCTAGTTCCAAATGAAGGCTGGCTTTTCCTTCTATAATGACTGATTACTATCTCTAGCAGGGATGACCCAGACTTTTAAGAATTTAGTTTTTTTGGCATATACTGGGAAGTTATGATACCTCAAGAATGTTTATGATATTGTAACTGAACATGAGTGCTGGTATTCCCTAATCCCAAAGCCCCATGAAGTTATTATAGAAACACAGGCAAATTGACTGATGCTTCATTTTTTTTTCTTGCCAATTAGTTACTGACTTGAAATATGGCCTGACACATAATATTATACTTGTTATCAAATTGGAGCGCCATCACAAAAACATTAGACTTTCCAAAATATACCATGAATAATGTGCAGTTAGGTGAGAACAGTAACTCGTATGATGGTACCATAGACTTAGAATAATTAATTCATCATAATAGCTTTCTAACCTGTGACCTTTCCTGCATTGTAATAACTTATAAGGGAAGTACAGTGTTGGTAAATCTGGGAAGCAACTGCTTCTCCGAACTATTTTACAGTACGCAGCAGGTCACCAATATTATTGTTATTGTGGTTCTGTTTCCTGGCTTACCTTGTAGGAGTCAAGGTGCTCTCATTTACTAAAATAAAAATACCATGCTCTTAAACACTGAAAAGTGTCATGTAATTAAAGTAATGGTGTGTGATATGTTGTTTGTCCTAGGCAGTGGATGGTGTGGTGGAGTGGATGAGTGTACTAGAAGTGAGGAGGGTGACTGAAGATGACTACACCCATTACACCTGCACCGCTACCAATACCCAGGGCAAGCACACCTACACCCTTGCCCTCACACACCCTGTCCCACCAGCACCACCTGCACACCTCGTCGTAAGCCTTTCCTTGTGCTTGTTAAGGACCCTGTGATCGTGTATGAGAATTGGAGGCTTCTGATTTCTCCTAACTATGCTAATAAACAAGTTCCTTCCAAATAGGTAGTGTTTCGTGGCAATATTTAAAGGACTCATTTCCCTCCAATTTCCTGACTACATCATAGGGTCCCTTAAGGCTTTTCTGTAAGGCACTATTTATACCGTAGTATCTGCCGACACTTTACCATTACTCTATCACATGCCCGTCAATGATCACATGCAGTAGTTTTGCGTCTTGTCTGAATTAAAGTCTTACATGCCAGTACTGTAAAGATGAGTCTGTTCTTCAGTATTTGAATAGGAGTACAAATCAAAATATTGACCCTATGCTATTGATGTGTCGCCTCAGGTAACCAATGTGACCCTGAGCCAAGTGGAACTGTTCTGGCAGCCTGACCTGAACCGCACCAAGCCTGAGGGTTACCTGCTCACCTACAGTAGGACCAGTGGGGGACATGACAGGGTAAGGTTTTAAGTGCTATTTGGGCTGACCAGTGAAATGTCCAAGGCTCAGCAATGACCATGGCTATTTTTTTTTTTTTTTTTTTATAGTACAGTCAGGACTTCTATTCTTGCCATGACTGCATTATTGTCACAACATGGAACATTCCCCTCACCATTAGAGCATCCATCACATCCATTTTTATCCTTTTTACGGTTGTGTTGTGTATCAGACTCATTTGATCTTCCATTTTATCTTTCCTTCTCCATCTACACCTGTGAATTATCTTGTGCTCATAGAAAACAATTACAAAAGATATATTAACAGATTGTGCTCTAAGCATGATACTGTATAAGTATACACATTTGGCCATGTTGGGTAGCTGACTGCTGATATCATTTTTAATGGGCAGTATGAGTTTATATAGTTCCAAACCAAGTACAGTATAGGTACTCTGATATCATTTTTAAGTGGCATATTCTAATCTGGATAAAAAATGCCGTAAAATCATCCAATACACGCCAACAGAATAAAGACCCTACAGCTATATCACGATTACCTCAATTCTTCCTTGTAAAACCTTTCTCAATCCTACCTTAATAAGTGAAGAAATTGATGGTGGTTATACCATTCCCAAGTGAAGAGATGCAATCCTGTCAACTTAAGTAAGTGACGTTTTACAGGTGGTGAATGTGACTGGCAGTGAACGTACGAGGACTGTTGTAGGTGACCTGGCTGCTGGCACACGGTACTCCTTCACTCTCCAGGCCTACAATCCACAGGGAGTATCGCCCCCCTCCTTGCCCCCTGTTACAGCAATCACACAAGGTAATGCTGTGTGGGTTTAACTTATATTTATCTATATCACATTTCATCTTAATTGAACTAACAAAATGGAGTTGTGTCATAGGATCATTGGGAAGGATTATGATGGGTAGAAGTGTGAGTATGGAGGTGATTAGGGGACTGAGGAACAGTATAATCCTGCCAACACTGACATATGCATCAGAGACATGAACATGGAATAAGGCTCATCAGTCTAGGATAGGTGCTGTGGAAATGAGCTACTTGAAAGGAGCATGTGGGGTGTCTAGGTGGGATGGAGAAAATAATGAGAGTGTGTACGAGAGATGTGGTATGAGTGAGAAGGCAATTGGTATTGAGTGTGGAGTGGTTGAGAGAGTGAAGCGTCATACATTGAGATGGTTTGGACATGTAGAGAGAATGCAAGGTGAGGAGTTTGTAAAGAAGTGAAGTTGTGGGACGTGGTGTGAAAGGCAGACCGCCAGTTAGATGGCAGAACAGAGTGGAAGAGTATGTGAAGGAGAGAAACGTAAGGGGCAGAGGAGGGTTTGAACAAGGAGGGAGTGTTGGAACAGGGAAAACTGGAGACACTTCTGCCGTGGCCACCCCCTTGGAGGGAGTTCCCGGAGGGAACGAGGCGTCAGAGCTATATATAGATAGATAGTAATACTTTATATTCATCTACATCACTGCTCCCTCCCTCCTTCCCTCCCTTCCTCAGGAGTGGCAGAGCGTGTGAGCAGTGCCAGTGAGGGAGGTGAAGGAGGGTCGAGGGTGCCACGCCTCATCCTCCTCATCATGACCCTGGCTGGCACTGCCCTCCTGGCACTCAACATGGCCATCATTGCCTGTTTCGTTCGCCGCCGAACTTCTCACAACAACCGAGGCATCTCAGGTAACATATTTATTCATGTACATCTAGATAGGGAATACGTTTTTCAGTAAGTTAGAGGCTTCACTGATTCTCCTTAACTTTGGCAAAAAATGAACTTCATATTGTAAATCCAGTATATAAGATATTTTCCTGACGAAGTGTGGAGAAATTAACCATTTCAGTCTCAATGACAATATCCTCCTTACTTCAAAGTTCACAGTTCTACACACATGTACTACAATTACCAGGACTTATTACTGGTAGAAGAAAAAAGGTTTCATTATACTGCCTGTACGAATTATAAGTGTTGACAACTGTACTTTATATAATCAGACTTAATGTTTTATGGCGGCACTTCTC
This sequence comes from Petrolisthes manimaculis, assembly GCA_034508575.1. NCBI lineage: Eukaryota > Metazoa > Arthropoda > Malacostraca > Decapoda > Porcellanidae > Petrolisthes > Petrolisthes manimaculis. Next base: position 195,193 of record JAWZYT010002440.1, on the reverse strand, counting down.
TAAGACTTCATAATTATAATATATATGAGTGGTATTAGACCGTACCAGTAAGTTAGAAGAATATCATTCTTATAAAATTATTATTAAAAATCCGTGACACAGCAACATAAATTAAATTTACTACACAAAGTATTGGTACACAGGAGTTTAGAAGTTGTGTCAAAGAAAAACACAAATTATGACATTTTATAGCAGTTTCCAAAGGTATTGTCAGTCGTCGTCAATGTTTGACTCAAAATAAATGCCTGTACAGATATTATTGTTGTCAGTACAAAACACTACATACAATAATTAGTACTACCTCCAAGTTGTACAATAATAATATAATTTAGTTCCTTTTATTTGTTTTAACCGGTGCCTGTATCTGACTGCAGCTTCATCAAGTAAGACCACAACTCTGGATGTTTTCTCACCTGCCACTACACCAGGAGGTACACAGGGGGATGACCTGCCACTCACTGCTACTACTGATGTCAACACACTCACCAGACAGGTATGATAAACTACATCACACTACTTAGTCAGGTATGTCACATTACAGTACCCAATCAAGTCCATAATGTATTGATTATGACATAATAGTTATTAAACTCATGTCAATAGTTGCAACATGATGAAAATATCTGTGATAACAACACCAACACTTGCTGCGGAGAACCAACAAGTTCTGCAACTCTTTGATGTGGAGACGACTGTACACCATCTTATTCGTATCATAATTTATCCAATATTAATTCACTTTCCTAGTACTTAGATTTCCATAAGCTATATTCAGATTGTAAAAAAATCAATTGTTTAAAACAAATAATTTTGTATATAATCCCGTTCCAGTGATAAGCCTGAGAACGTTAATTATATAGTAAAATTATAATCTACCCATGTGCATTAGTGTCAATACGATTTTCCCCATTTTTTAACTTATGTCACCAACACTACTACTATTCTTTAGGGGCTGGAGTGCCAGTCTGGTTTGGAGGAGAATGAACACACCACTTTGTTCCGTACATCTGGCCACTACAAAACCTCTCCCACCTTGAACCAGGAGGCTCCAGTCACCAACAGAAGCAGCAGTGTCAGAAGCCATCAGAACGGTGGACTCAACCTGAAATACCAAGGCGATGACTCTCCTTACTACTACTCCCCGCTGCCTCAGGCTCACCATTCCCACCCGGGAGATGATGGTGGAGGAGGGTTGACAAGATCTAGTAATCCCGATGGTGTGATGGCACGACCTGGTAACCCTCCTGATGTTTGTCCTACCACCTCAACAGACAACAACAGAGGAACACTAACTCGTAAACACCAGCATAACCAGAATCAACAGCAACAACAACAACAACAACAACAACAGCCTCTGTCAGTATCTCCTGGAGAGTCATCACATCTCGAGTTTACCACACTCCATGCCCACCCGACCAACTTCCCAACCCCTCACAGTGGTGCTTCCTCCTCCATAAAGCACAACCATAGATCACAGTCAGAGGAGAAACACTATGAGCGTATCCCTAGCCATCACGGCCACCACACCAGCTACCACCACCACCAACAACAACAGCAGCTATCCAGGAGGTCATCTCTAAGGAAGAGTGAAAGTCAGCGAAGTCCTAACCAACAACCACAGCAGCAGCAGTTATCTAGGAGGTCATCACTAAGGAAAAGTGAAAGTCAGCGAAGTCCTAACCAACAACAACAACAACAACAACAACAGCTATCCAGGAGATCATCTTTAAGGAAAAGTGAAAGTCAGCGAAGTCCTAACCACCAACAACAACAACAGCAGCAGTTATCTAGGAGGTCATCACTAAGGAAGAGTGAAAGTCAGCGAAGTCCTAACCAACAACAACAGCCGCAGCAGCAGCTATCCAGGAGGTCATCTCTAAGGAAGAGTGAAGGGCATCGGAGTCCTAACCCGCAACAACAACAACAGCAACAACAACAACAGCAGCAGCAGCAGTTGGACCACTTCAACACTTTCATCCAGAGTCACAGAGATGCCGTCACTCCCATGTCAGGTTATTCCCTTGTTATTTCCGTGCCTGAGTCGAATATGACTCTAGATATCCCTGTGCAAGTAATAGATTTACGATAGAATGCAAGTAGAGTTGTAAACATTATCTGTAAAGATGCTACTGTAGTATACAAGATAAAGGCTGAGCCTACAAATGTTATTTTGAACTTGGCATGCTCACTCCCTCGTTCAATTGGCTCATGGGCTTCAACTCCCATTGCTTCCTTCACCAAGCCTTTCCACGCAATCATCCTCACTTGCAGCTTTTTCCAGTCATCGGTTTAAGGAGCCAGCTCTCTGACATCACCTCTCACCCAATCTCTTCATCTGGTGAGGGATCTTCCTAGTGGTCCGACTTCAACCGTTCGATCTGAGGCTAAGTGATGGTTTCAGTAGCATAGAAACACGAGTATAAGATGTTAATAGCCCTTTGGGGATGTGTAAGTTGAGTTGAAAGCATGGGCATCTCTAGCATGTACTTTTGAGCCTTCCTTTAGAAAGAGGCATGCTATGTTGCTTTAGTAAAGTCTTTTGGAAAAAGCATGGTTTCCAAGTTCTGGCATATTATATTGGTAAAGGAACGCGTTTGAAATATAGACACTATTCCACGATATATTATTACCAACCAAGGAAAGTTGAGCAGTTGAAACTCTGAAGGAAAACACCACTGATATAAGCTGTTAAATAAACCCGTGTGTGGGTACATTCAACATAAATGTGGATGTCGTGGTGCTGTGTAACCAGACAATAGTAATTCAAATTTTATTGTGAAAAATAGAACAATAACTTCGATTGCATGGACTTTTTTAATGCTCCATTACATACAAAAAAGAAAGTTACGTGATAATCGTCCATTAATGTAGTGACCGTGAGTGTAAAGACTTACTTATGAATCAAAAGGAGATCCTTCCAACTTATTTTTATGAAATACATATTGTGATTATGAAATTACTTATAAGGCTCTTAATTGTAATGTATGTAACTCATTATGATGTGAATATAAATTTCAGCTCAATCAGTGGTGTTATAAAGACTGGAGAACCTGATTAAGTTTTCCAATAAAAGGATTATCTTTGACTTGCCACAGCCTTGACTAAAACAGTGTGTTATGGTGGCATTATTATGGAGTGTTGTGATATATTACAGGTGGTGCCGGGAGCTACGCCACACTGGGGTCCCGGCGCCACCACCATCCACCTCAACAGCCACCAGTACATTTTTCCACACTGCAACGCCCCTCAGCCTCCTCTAGGATATATCCTGGGGCACCCCACCGGGAATGTCACCAAAGAGGCCAGGAGCCTGATAGGGGAGCCCAGGAGGATAGTGGCTCGTCAGGCTACGGTGGCAGTCCCCGGTTGGAAGGTGGTGTACCAGGCTTAGCTGTGGCCTCCCACACCTCCAGACCAGCAGTGCCTCCTCCACCACCATCACAACACACCATAGAGACACTCGGCAGGCAGCGATCACCTCATGATCCTAACTTAGGGAGCAATGTGGTTGGGGGTTCCGTGATAGGAGTGAGGGAGGGTGAACATATGGACAAGTAAACACTTCACAACCACCACCTGTCTTCACTAACATCACCATGAATCAGGTATTATATTCTGCTTTCATACCCTACCAACTAGCCTGGTCTAGCCATGCTTTCATTTATACTGTAGTTAGAATCAAAAGTTGCAAGTAGGCATGAATGGATTTTTGCCTGCCCCTTGTCACCCATTCATGGCAATGGATTAGTTATTGTTTTATATTTTTATGTGTTGACGTTACCGATGTTAGCTTTGTCAAACCTCTCAAATGTGAGGTGGACATCCACTATATGACCTGGAAACTCCCCCGTTACCATTTTTTATTATCAGCGTTTTGAAAACGTCGAATAGACAATAGTTGTTTATTTACAATACCTGTAAAGAGAAACTTTGCCTTGCTAATTGTATTTAATGAATATCATTGTAATTTTACCTCATACCTTTTGTCTATGGTGTCTGACATTTGGCCTTGCTTCGAAATTTAGAATTCAGTAAAGCACAACAAAAAAAAAATCTAAAAGTCATTACTCACCAATGATGAAACTTATTTTAAAAAGAAAGACAGAACACTAAGTTGACCCATGTGTGATGTTTCTTGTACAGTAGTTTGTTTTGTCAATACACTCCCCAGATTTTAAATTTTGGCTAAAGTAATCCTTGGAATGTATGATACTGTAGGCTATTTGGTGACCATAATCAGATACCAGAATGATAACAATCAGTTTTTAAAAAGCTTTGTTTAACAGGCATATAATAAGAATTATGTTGAAATAGGATTTAAATAAATAGAAAATATTATTTTTTTCAATATTATAAATGTTCAGACCTGAGTGTGTAGTGTAGATTTTTAATACATTTCCTGACTCAAGTTTGGTTATTCATCCTTGCCTCAAATAAATTATAATTAGTACTTCGTGTACAATATTTGTGTTGTTGAAGAAGAAAATTATTGTGTACAAGTGTGGTTTTTCATATAAATATTTGCATCCAGCACATTAACTAATATTTGTTGTTTTATTTCACAACATCTGTGTCATAACAACTTGCAAACTGGTGAAGCTGAACGTTTGCTGGTGACTGTACTGAAATAATACAGTTTTCTAAGTGTATTCATCATTTCATTTTCAGTCTCACACATGTCATCTAATCAAGCTAAGTGAACCCCATCTCTGAGAGCCAGCTTCTGAACACTACTGGCCTCTGGCACCTTGTTGCAGTACTTTGGTGTATGTTTATAGGAGGGAGGTAAATATTCATACAGATCACAAGATACTAAATTTTACTCTACTTTAAACTGGAAATGTATTGCTACGATTACAAGATCACAAGATATTTATTTACTCCACTTTAAACTGGAAATGTATTGCTATGATTTACCTGAATGCTTGGAAACCAAAAGCTAGATAAGATTGTCAGCGAAAAAAAAAATTACTGAAGGGTTATTTATATATGAAACTGACAAAAAAAAATATTAACATAAGACTAAAAAGTGAACAAAAATTATTGTACCGTAATATGAAACCGGAGCAAGAGAAGAGTAACATAATTAATTAAACACTTTTCATTCGGTTTCTGTCTTTCCCATAGCAAGCAACTCTGTCTCTCATTTCTTTTCTGGTCGCAACATTACTAATAGTATTCCATAAACAGTAAACCGAAACTAACTGCATTACTCTGAGCTTCATAATTATTTGTTGAGATGAAAGGTGAGGTGAAATGTTCTTATTTTTGTACATGTGAAAGGACTGATCAAATGTCCCTCTGCAGATGAACTGTAGATAAAGGGGAGAGTATACGTTTGGTACATTAGAGCTTCTTGATTCCTCCAAAATATGCCAGGAAACTGGACCAAATGAACAAAAATAATGATGACCTGTTGCTGGGACTAGTTGGGAGGAATCATTATCTCCCAAAATACCAAAAATGTACCCTCCCATTTAATAACTGATGCTAAATTTCCGCAGTCAATATCTGATTTGCTAATAAAGAAACTTGCCACCCACCAGGTTACCCTACTATTACTTCATCAGCCAATCCAATGAAAGGTTGTAAACTTGTGATATCGGCTGTGGATATTTACTTTCAGACTAAAAATAAAATATATATATATATATACTCTTCCTACTGTACCTACCTTGTGACAGCCATTGTACCTCACAGATTATGAGTCGGGGGACTGTTTGTTTCAGTACACAGTTTGCAGACCTCGGTAGCCTTCAGAAAATTCCTAGCCCAATTTCTCTAGCAGCATCTCAGATATACTGTACTGTACTTATAATTTTGTGTCCGGTTCCTGATGTAACCAGATGGATAGTGTATATATTGGTTTTAAAAATAACTTTGATTTGTTACAAACATATGGAGACTTGTTATGAAGCCTGCAAGCTCTGCAAGGAAACATCAGAAGCCAACTTTCTAGAGAAGCACACGTGAGGCTCTGTGAGAGGGCGTGGCCATGGATGTAAGCACGTGGTGGCTTTGTCATTTTTGTATTGCTATGAGTAACTCGTTATGCTCATTATATATAAAAGAAAATTAAACTTTGTCAATAAACCAAGTATATTAATATCCTCATATTAAATAGTTATGTAAAACCACATTATTATTATTATTATTATTATTATTATTATTGCAGGGTGAACTAGCACAAAGCTTAGAGGGATTATTTTGCACGACTACTTGAGGGGAGGGAGGAATTACACTCAAGCCTCTCAAACCAGAATAATTATACTTGACTGTGCAGAACTAATAAAGAATATAATTATATGGTTGTTATAAAATTGTTGTTGTTTTTATTCATATCCTTTAATGTATTAGTCGTGTAAAAATGGTGGATGGTTGCGTCTCCCTCATAATATGGAAAACGGTCACTATTTTTCATTCTCGTCCTCACACCAAATTTGCCAAAGTGATCAGCTGTGGGCTATTAAACTCTCTACTACACACTGGGTGGGGATCGAAGAGTAACACCTTCAAGGAATAAAAGTGACAAATTATACTTATCAGCAGATCCTTAACTCAGATGATATTAATGTTCATATTCTTCTATTCACATTAAAATATTCTCAATAAAATTATGAGTCCCAATTGTATTTGAGTTTCCTTCGAAATATTCCAGTGTATGAATTAGTTGGTCGTCATCCTTTGGTAATGACTGTGTTTGACGTCCATAATTATGATTGGAGTCAGTGTAGGCCTATGGTTAAAGAGTTAACATTAGGTTAAATCATTTTCTGTCTAACATATGAATTTGCATAGGGGCCTAAACCTCCATGCAAATTTCCATACACTGACTAATAACTATCAAGGACTTCAAACACAGTCATTACAGGATAATCGTTTACTATATTATTATCACATGTTACATTATATAAAAATACAGACGTCCTAAGATAACAACTTCTCTCGTGTCACCAATACCTTACGACTCCACCTCACTCTGGAAGAAAGAAATGGACAAAAAATCATTAATACAAATGAAATAGGGTAAAATCCAAGTAAAAATTAACTAACTGATAATGGAGTGATAATAAAACGGAATAAATAAAGATGAAAGGAACAACCATATGACAAAAGAACTGTATTAAGTAGAAAAAATACGGAGAAACTGATTACTGAAATGGTAATGAAGGGGGGGGGGGGGGGTCTACACTGGTGGCAGCGGTCTACACTAAATATTAGCTGGTGATAACTGGTGGGTATGGTGGAGGGCCTGGATGCGAAACTGAGGTTGAATGGAGTAGATTGGACAGACTGGTTGGTCCTTGGTTGTAAGCTTATTTGCGGATGACACTGTGTTGCTGGCCGAGGGAGAGAGCAGTGAGGGGTAGGCAGGTCATAGGATCATTGGGGAGGATAATGAAGGGTAGAAGTGTGAATATGGGAGTGAAAAAAGAACTCGGAAATACTGACAACGCTGACATATGCGTCGAAGAAATGGACATGGAGTAGGGCTCAACAGTCTAGAATAGGTGCTGTAGAAATGAGTTATCTGAGATGGAGAAAGTAATGAGAGTGTGTATGAGAGATGTGGTATGAGTGAGAAGGCAATTGGTATTGAGTGTGGATTGGTTGAGAGGGTGAAGTGTAATACATTGAGGTGGTTTGAACATGTGGAGAGAATGCAAGGTATGGAGTTTGTAAAGAAGGTGCATGATCGTGAAGTTGTGGGACAGTCAGACCACCGGGTCGATGGCAGAACAGAGTGGAAGAGTTTGTGAGAGAGATGTGTGAGGGTGGAAGTGGGGATGGAGCAAGTGAGGAAGGAGTTCTGGAACAGGGAAAACTGGAGGTTCGAGAACAGCTGGCAGGGCTCTCAGAACTGATTTGTGGATTTTCCTTACAAATTTCCTTAGATCAACATCATTTTCCTCAGATTTCAAACTCACTCATTTAAAGGAGCTAAATGGGTATTTCATCACTGAGTCGATAAATGTTAGTACTTCAGGGGTATTTAGGTCAGATAACACACATTTAGGTTAATTGTAGTCAATATTCTGTGTATATTTAGAGTTTTAGACTTTACACACACATACATTCACCCAAAATCCTTGGCATAGCTTTAATACAAATGTCCTGACACATAAAAAAATAATAATAATCGGATCACTTGTCTGCATAACATTTGGACATAAAAAGGAAACCCCAATGAGAGACTCACAGTAGGCTATACAAATAATGTCACCTGTGACCTCAGTGCTGACCTTCAGATGATCAGATCAGATTTAATTAAGCACTTTATGGAAGACTCCTGTTCATTTTTGGAACTTACCATTAATAATTTGTTGACATTCATTATCAGTAACATCAGAAACAACATATTTGAGTGCATCACTTAGTTTATCATCCCTACATAATTGATGTGCAGAGATACCTACTGTGTGCAGACCCGGTTTTACAAGGAGCAAACTCACAACACTTGTGCATGGACTTTAATGAATTTCTCATATTTATCTTTATTATTAGACGTACCTGACTGCAAATACGCTCTACAACAGCGTTTAAATGGGGCAGAGAAAGATATTTTAAATAATTATCTACAGTATATGCTAGGTTTGCTAAAAGGCAGGCTGAACAATAACTATTTTCTTGCATTATATGTATATTTCTCTCAAATTCCTTAGATCAGTATATAATTTCCTCAGTTTCAGAAGGCAATTTTCACAAATTTCCTTAGCATTTCCTTAAAAAGGTAATTTCCTCAGAATTTTCCTTAGATAATATAAGTTTTCATAATCTAAGGAAATTTCCTTGAAACTGTTGGAGAATCTTGTGCCACAGCCCACAGGCGCCAGAGAGAGCGAGGCGTCGGAGCTATAGGCTACTGTAGAGTGTAGGTAGATAGATAGAATTTAGTTGAGATAAAAGATATTTTGATGTTGAACTTGAGAAAAAAAGGGAATTTTTTATGTTGAAATAGTTGGAGAAATTCAAATTTCGTCAAGCAGACCTGGCAACACTGTTGGTTTCATCAACCAGATCTGGTATTCTGGTAACACTGTTCATTCACTATAAAAATATACATTTATTTTGAAGCGGCTCAGCATATATAGTAAGTATTAATAACCAATTTTGAGGTATTTGTACCTATTTTAAACCCCGTATTTCTACTTTTTACACAAAAACCACACAATTACCTGTTAAATATATAATAGCAAAGTCCAAATAAGGTGTATACAATGAGATATTACGGTAAATATGGAATGAATTACCGTTATTGCATATGTTTTTTTTTACCTCCATTACCCACTAATTTAGACCATTTTAAGACTATTTTCTTCTATGGCATTTCCTCCACAAATGACCCATTTCCAAGATAGGGAATATTCAAATTTTGAAATTGCCTGACCTGACCTAAGTTAACCAATACCGCATCAGTCTACCGGGACCTAACCTGGGCAAACTTCCGGGAAATAATCATGATAAAGCACAATAAATGATTGGGGCAAAATACTGGGACCCATCCAGATCTGGCAAACACTGCTATGTTACAAAATGGTAATTCGGTCAATAAATACCCATTGGTAATGGTCAAGTGTTTGTCCAGAATCTGATTTTGACTCAAGGTTTTCAGCAGATTGCAATGTTTTACAGTGTGTTTTGAACGAATTTATTTTTCACCACTCGAAAATTAATGTTTTGGGAGATATCACCCGACCCAATCTGCTTAAACCAGTGGTTCCCAAACTTTTTCTGGTCGTTACCCACTTTTCATACATGATCCTTGTCCATACCCCCCCCCCCCCCTACAACCATAACCCGTTAACTGAAAAATATGAACATCCTTGCTGATACGTAAGATTCAAGACCAGGTTATCATACAGAATACACAGCTTAGGAAGCCTTAGATTAGAATTATGTTGAGTTAAAATTATCTTGTTTCCCTTATGTCAAGAACACAGAATCATATTAAAAAGGACGTATTACTCATGTGTCTGGCAGCAAAGCATTGCACAAACCTGTATTGAACTTGTAAGTTCCCTCCACTGGCTACATATCCGCTAAATTCCTTTGGTTTTATTTATGCATAGTCTCAGACTATGGCCCCCTAAATTCTTCTATATGGCCCCCCAGGGGGCCATGGCCCCCAGTTTGGGAACCACTGGCTTAAACACTTCATTTTAGCCATTTTTGAACTAGATTCGTTGGAAAAACACTACAACGCATTAAATAGAATTAGCTAGACCTCACCTGGGTAAAATACGAGCAACCGCTCTTATAAAACTCGGTAATAATTTTAATACATAATAATGTCCTGTTCATGACCTTTTCAATGGTACAAATATAAATGAGCAGTCGTGAGCGAAACGTAAGTTATGCGTACCTTAATTATGGGAGGCTGGTCCTAATAGGATTCGTTGCTCGGTGCTATCCGCAATGTTTGTTTACATTTCGGACTTAGAACATGAGCGTGTGGTGCATACATGAAATTGTATATTGTGACGAAACCAATAATAATTTTAATTCATAATAATGTCCTGTTCATGACATTATTTTAGCAGTATCGTTTTAACATAGGGCCGGTAAACTGTTTTGTCTGAATGGTAATGAATAACAGAAGCCTAGGAAAACATTTGGTGGTCTTCGATGAGGGACTGGGTGTAAATTGAAGAGTTAACATTTAAGTACTGGTATATATTCATTTGTAAGCTTTGGACTTACACTGACCCAACCTAACTTGATTTATCAACCCTCCCAGTGCCAATGATAAATAAATGGAACAAAGCCCCCTTTGTACAAGCTCATTTTGCCAGTGACATTTACATACACATTGGCAAAATGAAAAATCCATGACGGCCAAAATATCAACATTTGAGGTTTGAAATTTTCACAATGGAAAAAGTAGGCCAGTGTGGGGCTTAGTGTAGCCTAGATGCACAAAACACATGACTAGACACAAATGTACTGAGAAGAGAGGGTGAATATAGATTCTAGGAAAATAGTGAATAAGCCCCCAGCCAATCCAGCAAAGTCCACCTAAATAAATAGAAAAGGAGAGAAAGTGATGAAATAATATAACCTAAATGAATTCACATATTCTGATCTAATCTGAATACTTGTGAAATTACTTATATACAATATAAAAAGAATATATATTATGATAACAGATTCAGTAATACAGTACCGTACCATATCTCCTTCATCCTTGAGTAAGTCAGTTGTTAATTAAGCCATCTTTTCCTATTTTTCTCTTGCCATTTTTCTTCTCAGATCTAAGCCTAATGTGTATCACTTTCCAGGTAACATGGCGAGTCGGCAGCCAAAATTGATTGTTTTATTCAGTGGAAAACGCAAGACAGGGAAGGACTACATAACGGATCACCTATACGATAGGTCAGTGTTTTGTGTCAGAATTTTGGTTCTGTATAACCAACTAGGAGGCTATTACACATTTTGCATCAGATTAGAACTTAAGGAGGCTTCTCTACATATTCGGCTTCATAATATTTTTGTCAACGTACAGTACTTTTGACTTACCGGTAGATGTAATATGAAAGATTGCAGTAACTATTAACCCCTAAAGGCCGGTTGACGTGATAGACCGTCTTACGTAAGGAACCGGGCAACTGCACCTACCGTCACAGCGATTTAGCGCTATTTCGCGCCCTGTACAGCTAGTTTTTCTTGTCGTTGGGCGAGAAAATACACTCACAATATCGATCCGCTACCCACTCTGTCGATTCTGGGAGCCCACGATGGCTGGGCGATTTTTAAGTAATTGCCCTTGTCCGAATTTGTGCTCTAACGATCGTAAGACAATACCGTAGTGAATATATGTACGTGAGTGACTCCATGATATTCCTACAAGGTTACAAATTATTATTTAGTGTATAGATCATGACAGACGATATATAATGGGGTAGTAATAAGAAAATAACACCACAAAACACGCCCATACAGGCACAATTGATAGTAAATATACGTGTTTCCTACGGTACAAGTCGGTTTGTTTATCATTTTCTAAGTGACAGTTACACAATGATATATTCTTACAAGTGTTCATACTATTTTTAGTGTTGAAATCATGACAATAGTAGTAATACGAGTGAGTTGACAACGGACTTGGGCGGGAAACTGAACTCGCGATGCCTTAGTCACACCGCACTCATGCGTACACACAGACACACCGCTGTCTCGCGTACAAACATGATTCACTTCAACTCGCCCTATCTCCACAACTATTCATCGTACAGCCCTCCCGATGGTACCATTGGAAAGAGGAAGAGTTGAAGGTAAGGATGGAACCATTTTGAAGTCAGTACACTATATAGGTTAAGAGTGTGAGCGTTGTGAATATAGGGCAAATTGAGGAATTTTGACGCTACCGGCAGGGTAGAAATGTGGAGGCAGGGTCTACCCTTCCCGGACTGCAGGGGTTAATATCAAGTTATAGGTTTCTACCATGATACTATGTCTTTTAAATTGTACCTTTGACCACTGGTACAGATTGGACAAGGAGAAGGAGATTGTCATCATCAAACTGTCAGCTCCCCTCAAGAAAGAATTTGCAGTTCAGTCAAACCTGGATTATGAAAGACTCCTTCAATCAATTAATTACAAAGAGAAATACCGGCCTGAAATGATATCCTTTGGTGAGATGAAGCGGAAAGAAGATCCCGGATTCTTTATTCGGGCCGCCATCAAGATGTTTAATGGTATGGCTCAATGTAGAATGGTATAGGCAAATGAGAAAATAAAGTAGCCAGTGTTTCCAAAAATGGATTACTGGAATATAAAATAGGCTAGATTCCTAAATTACCCCCACCCCACCCCCATCCCAAAAAGAACCCTAAAGATTACAGTAAATTATGATTTCCTTATTGGAATTACTCATTAACCCTAGTAAAAACCCCAGTTGTGGTTTGTGTATCAGTGCAAAGTGATGTTGAAAATAGATATACAGTACTTGGTACAGTATATATACAGGGTGTCCGGAATTTTTTACCTGAAAATTTGGCAAATGCATGCTTTATTAATTCTGAAAAGAAAATACTCTATTGATGTGATCTTTTTTTTTTTAGTTTAGCGGTAATTGAGACAATTATTTAAGGGGGGGTGGGAGTAGGGGACAGGCTTGGGGGGGTGCGGGAATATATGGGGACAGGCTTGGGGTGGGTAGAAAGCCTGTCCCCCTATTCCTACACCTCCTTAAATGTGTGACATTTGAACGGGGGGGGGTTTGGGGGTTGCAGGAGTAGGGGGACCAGATTAGGATGGTTAGGGGGGTGCAGGAATAGGGGGACAGGCTTTCTACCCACCCCAAGCCTGTCCCCATATTCCCGCACCCCCCCAAGCCTGTCCCCTATTCCCACCCCCCCTTAATTAAATGTCTCAATTACAGCTAAACTAAAAAAAAAAATCACATCAATAGAGTATTTTCTTTTCAGAATTAATAAAGCATGTATTTGCCAAATTTTCGGGTAAAAAATTCCGGACACAATGTATATAATAATGCTGTTAGTGTAAATAGTATAAGTGTTATTTCCATGATTGTGTGTATTGCATAACTAGGATTTGCCTGATACCAAAGTTGTAGGGGGCAAAATGAAATGTAACCAGCAGTCAACATCTGGGAGAGAGGTAAGGATCCTTGAATGAGGCTGTCTACTACTGCAACCAAATTCTTGTCCAGTCAGTGCAGAAAGATATGGCACCAATTCCAGTTTTAATGTTCTGACTCTGAACATAAATTTCATACCCATACTGAGATTCAGATATAAATAGTGTCAATTATTATTTCCTTTAGAGCAAATTTGTTTGAAGTACCGGTATATCATGATTTAGCAAATTAGAGACATTTGTCTCCCATGTTAATGTGCAGAAGTTTCTGGATATCCTATCAGAAAAAAAAAATCATTTATTCATATACAGTACCATATTATAGACTTATTTATGGTACCATATGCAGGCAGTCAACCATCTCATCAGAGAATTTCTTTTTCATTGTCAACCCTATTGCTGATTGTTACAAAGTTATTTTATTCTAGCTAATTACTGTATCCCATATTGTTGTTTCAGTTAAAAGAAGATTATGAGTATTATGAATAATTTAAACTTGTCATACAGTTTTGTTATAAGTTACTTATATTGTTGTTGATCCCCAGCTGTTAACTACCCTGTATGGATTGTAAGTGATATGAGGCGGAAAAGTGATCTTGATTGGTTCAAAGAATATTACCCACATGTGCTGTACACAGTGAGGATTGAATCCACTGAAGAATTCAGAAAATTAAGGGGATATATCTTCAAAAAAGGTAGGTTGAAGGAGAATTATGTTCTAAGTGGTAAAGTAGTTTCAAGGCATATGCTGAGATTATTTAGATGACTGAAGTGGGACTGTGTCAAGGACAAACATAAATAATCTAAGAGATCATGCAATATTACAAGGATAAAGTACTATACTGTACTACTATTCAAACTGAAATAGATAGATAATTGGCCTACATTGCATATTTAAACACTGGAAAGATTGTTAGAGATAAAATTACAGGGTTCGTCCCAACTGTAGATAATCTTTTATTTGAGTAATCACACATTTGTTACACGCTGACTACAGTAGACCCTCAATATGCAATGGATAGCTATTTGTACCCACCACTTCATATTACACTCAGTCTTTCATTGAAGACCACAAAATGTTTTCCCAGGCTTCTGATATTGATTACCTATCTATCTATCTATAGCTTTGACGCCTCGCTCCCTCCGGGAACTCCCCCCAAGGGGGTGGCCACGGCAGAAGAGTCCAGCTTTCCCTGTTCAAACACTCCCTCCTTACTTGGTCCAGCCCTCCCCTGCCCCTTATGTTTCTCTCCTTTACATACTCTTCCACTCTGTTCTGCCATCTAACTGGCGGTCTGCCTCTCACACCACGTCCCACAACTTCACTTCCATACACCTTCTTTGCAAACTTATTGAATACCATACAGACTATGTGATTTACTAAGCCAATGTTAAAAGGGACAGTGCTATTGTCATTCATTTTATATCGAGGGTCTACTGTTTTCTGACTGATGCTTTATTTCCACTATTTACCAGTATAATTTGTTCTTTTTTAGGTGTTGATGATGAAGAGAGTGAGTGCAGCCTGGATGATTATACCGATTGGGACATGAAGATTCACAACAGTGGATCCAACGTAAGTCAAGAACTTGATGACCTGCAAAAAAAAATTCAAGATCAGCTTCCTTAAAGTACTACAAGCCAATGTCTATATTGATGCTTTCAGATTGTGATTACAGTATTATTATCGTCATTCCTCTTTCCCAGTCTTCATCTCCCAGTAACCCTCATACCTTGTTGACTTTGGCAGAAAATATCCCAGGCTCCCATGTTTCTATATGTTTTTAATTCTCTCAACTATTCTGCATTGTGCCACACTCATGGAGAGTACTTACTGGGAGATTCTTTTGAGGATGGGCTATTGATTCCTCTAAACTCTGCCACAGAACTGATCTCTCTTTAAAGTACAGTATCATTAAGGTCCTTTGTTTTCTGGCATAGTTTGGAGCAATCATAGACTTTCCCATTCACCAGCAAAAAATTGCCCCTTAACTGTACTTACATGTAGAATAACTTCCTTTTCATCAATTATATCTGGAAGTCAGCATTAGCTTTTCTCTTTTTCATTTCCCTTTTAATAGTGTCCCAGAATAACCTGACGAGTTATAATGTGAATTTATCATGTCTCACACATGAATATAGCTCACTATTATTTCTTGATATGTTAATTCCAGTTCTTGCACCTCCACAACCATTGACTTTTAACCCTTCCACCTTAGTGCATTTATCCTAACTCACTCTGCTTGTATTTATTTCCAATCAATCTTTTCATTCACTTTTCCCTTCATTCCATTTTCAGTAAACATTTTCACCTCAACCTGCTGCCACCTCACCCCTATTTTGTTTGGTACTGTAGCGGGGTGCTGATGCTTGTGGCGGGTAGCTGATTCTAGCCGCCACAGTACCGTAGTATTTCATGCCTTTGATTTATGTTTTATCTGAATATTTATTTGTTTTATTTAGGACTGTACTGTACTTATTTTGTTCTATGGGGGATAATTTTGATAATGTATCAGAATGTTATTTTTTAAAAGAGGAAAACTATTTTGAGAAAGAAAGGAATCAATACTGTAAAAGTAAGGAAATATGTTTACATTCAGATCTATACTTTGTTTACCTTTATATGGAATTATATTAATTATGAACATTGGGATACAACTTTATTTTGTCTAAAATATTCAGTTTTAGCAAAGGGAAAAATATTTTTTATTGTGATGGATAAAAACAGTACAATACAGTAATAAAAACTCATACTCATACTAGATTCAGAGTACTGTACTGTTATTCTCAAAGGACTGTATGTTTTGCTGTCCTTTCCTTTAGTACCATTTCTATATAACTAATGTACTCAAAGTATTATCATGAAGACTGGGTATGGTTTGCCAGCTATCCAAGTGGTGATAGCAACAATATATACTACTATATTATGATTGTAAAAATTCTGTAAACTTTTCCTTTTGCAAACATGATAGTCTCTCTCTGAACCTTATTGGTTTCAATATTATCTTCCTCACAAAAGTTTTCCCCTCACATTTTCTAATGATGCATCATATGGTTGTGAACAGTTTGAGAGATTTTCTCTCGCTGGAATAATATTGTATCAAGTACATTCCCCAACATATTCATCCCCCTTTAGTCAGTATTGTGAATGTTTCCACTCTAAATAACTGAGTCAAGTGAGTCAATGAGTCCATATTTAACTTGAATCTGCCATTAGTGTACTCTGTCTAAGTATAGGCCTAGTACTGTACACTCGTGATACGTAATCCCTGACCAGAGACGAATGGCAGGCACCACTCATACCCTGCATTTTTAACTCGTCCCCTATAGGTGTGCTGGATGAGGAATTGAGCAATACCAGGCGATTCGAAGCTGTCTGCTTCTAACACTGGTCAGAAATTATGTATCACGAGTGTACAATACTATTCCGTTTTTTCTCTTGCTTGATTATTTGTTTGTTTATATAGGGTTCCTATTATGTTGCATATTTTCCTTGTTCCTTCTTAGTTCACTTGCATATATTTTTCTTGCCTCCATCTTATGTGCTTCCAGTTCCAGCCTTATGTAGTAAAAAAATACCTCAAATACACCTCTCAGGGCTGTAGACTTTAATAATCATGCATTCTCATTGATTGGATCAATCTATAACACACCCCATAACTCATCACACATGTTCAACACTTGCTAGTGCCACATGAAATTCAATTGACTTGAAATATACTGTAAGTCCAGATTAAACTTTTATGGTCATAATACAATGCTCTGACATCATTTTTAGTAGCTTAAGCCCCCAACCCCTCCAAAAACAGATATACTGTGTTATATAAAGTCAGTCGGCCCTCTTTACTAGTCAGAGGAGATCACAATGGCCAGCATTGCACTGATTAAAGTAGATATAAGTATACATTTTTGATTGACACTACCTTTTAACTTCTACAAGTCAGAATATGCCATATGGCACATGTCAGTGTTTTTGTATTGAGTTAATGACTTGTGTCTCCAGACTAACTTGAGAAGTATCTACAGTCTGTCCTACATTCCTGCCTGTGCTTGGCATGGCCCACTCACATCCCTTGCTCCACTCACAAATACTTGCATGTGTCTTGTATCCACCCACTCAGCCTGTTTTTGCTGCCTCTATTCACACCACTACTGCAGCCAAACTTTGAATCTAATAATGCTCGTTCTGGTTTCAAATGGAAGCTAAAGATGCATAATTTGTACTGGTATTTTCATTTTTTCTCAAACAATATTTGTTACAGAATAGTCAAAATTTTCAAAATTTAATAAAAATCAAGGATTATGCCAAATGCATATGGGTTAGAATCCTACTTATTCAGAGAAGTGAATTTGATTGAAGCTGGTGATATGATTTTGTTTAACTTTAGATCTGAGAATGATATTTTCTTTGCCCAGCTTTAATTAACTGTTACTGTGATACAATACTGTATTAGCATTAAATGTTTATAAGTATAGCAGCTTCTTGTGATATGCAAAATAATAAATGAAGTTGTTTGTACCAGTATGGAAGATAGACTTTATACTAAGAACATCAAAACTTTTATACTAGACATTTTTTTTAGATAATATATTCTACAGTAGTTATATTATATTCTTAGTATGATATCAGATATTTTTGCTAAGCATTATTGTGTGCTGTAATATTAAACAACCACCACTGAAATGTTTCTTGTTAGGTTGCATTGTTTCTACTTTAACTCAGGATGGTAATATTACTCAGGTAACTTTATTAATATACAGTTATTGTTGTATAGAGTTAGTTGATCAGTATTTATTTATAGAATTTATACTTTTGGTTTTAAGTAGGAAGAAAGCATTACTATACATTGCTGCAATTATTTTTATCAATCCTTCCATATATTATTACACTCTATTAACAAAATATAATTATTTATTAGCATTTTTCTTAGAGCCTGTAGAAAGTTTAGTTTCTTATGTTATCCAATATTAGATACTGGGTACAAAGGTTTTTGAAAATAAAGATTGCATTTACCACCTTGCATTGTTTTAAATTAATACGGAAATGACCATAGTAAAAGAAGAATGCTAAGTTGATTATTGTATCCATTAGCAATAATTATGTGATATACAGTTCTCTATAGTGCTGTAATAACACCACAGAAATGCACAACATGCAAAGACAGTCCTTCAACATACAGTTTTGTTAACAAGAAGTTTGATACAAGGGTGACTAGCGATTAATTAACCTGTATTTACATATACTTTATTGTAGCTGTAAACTACAGTGCAGCCTCCACAAACTCATACTACCCACTACACTACATGGCAGAACACCCACACATGCCAAGAAATTCAATATCAAAACAACACCCAGTACAGATACCTTACACAAATATTCCTTTCCAGCTTCCTGTTGTGCTACCTGATGAGTGGCCTCATCTCCTGGAAGACTGCTGCTCTACTCATCCCAGCAATCACATTTATCCCAGGAATCTTGGGGCTACTGTTAGTGCCGGAGTCTCCATCCTGGCTGTACAGAAGCAGAGGGAAGCTGAGGTCTACTGCTAGTGCCGGAGTCTCCATCCTGGCTGTACAGAAGCAGAGGGAAGCTGAGGCCCTCAATAGTCTCTTGAAGATCAGAAACTCGAGGGCAGCAGCTGAAAAGGAGATGGTCGAGATGAAGATGTTGGATCAACAGGATACCAAGAAATTGTCATGGCATCAATTGGAAAAATTGATAAATCAGAAAGCTTATGTCATGCCCATGGTAATATCAGTACTAGTGGCATCACTAGCTGTATTCTGTAGGTTTGGTGTAGTTGCTATATATCTTCCAGAAGTATTTGCCATGACTGGGGTCAGTCGTGTTCAGTACTGGAGCTCTGTAATATCTGGATAATTTCGTCTGCTGTTCAACTTTATCGGATTTGGTCTGTTATCTCGAATGCGTAGAAAGGTTACGCTTGTTTCCGGCAGCTTCACTGCTCTTCTGGGCATGGCCAGCCTGGGAGTATTATTTTATTTTAAAGAACAACGTTATGATATGTCTGACGTAGTAATGTGTGTTGCTGGTATCTCTGGTGTAGTGCTGGTGGCTGCTAAGGTGCTGCCTAGCAATATTAGCTCCTTCGATATGGGCACTACCAACACCGTCTACACCACTTTATATTTCCTTGTCTCAAAGACCTACTATGATACGAAAGTCACCCTGGGTCCTCATGGGGTCTTTTGAGCATATTCATGTGGGTGTTTGTTCTATATATTGTTTATTGTAAAGTTTGTGCCGGAGACTCGAGGAATGACAGTCAGGGACGAAGATTCCATGTGGAAAAAGTATATCTTGATGTCGACTCTCCACTGAACCAAGTGGTTGAATATTAATTTTGAGACCACAATATTAGGCATTTATGTCGTGGATATTATAAAGCCCCTGTTGGGAGGAAAAATAGTAACATATACAAATTAAAAACGCCTCAGACAGTTTTTGATCCGTTCATTAATTACTGAAAACTACTGAGGGAGGTAATGTATTTACAGCAAATAAATGAGTACATACAGTCGTAGCCAAATACAATCATCCATATAGGGGAAACTCACGTAAGATTTCGACAACTTCCCTCTGTTCCTTAGCTGATAAACTTTCCAATAAATAGGTTAAATACCATCGTTTAATTTAATACAAGCAGCTACGCACTACTTAAAACAATAACATTACATAAAAACATTAGACAGCAAATTGTTAAAGTTACCATTGTGTGGATGATTATTATTGACCACGACTGTAGGCCTACTTGTATGAACCATTCCATCTTGGGCAGTAAAATGTGAATGAGTCAGGCATTTTATTTTCAGGTAAAAGTATGTACTCGCCGGTACTGCCCCGTGTTACAGGGGCTCACACGTTTTAGGAGATGTGGCACAACTGTGATGATTTGCCTCGAAAAATGCCCGCATGTGGGATGGAGTAACCTCGATACAATGGTGCATGAAGTGAACTTTGTTGTTTAAAACTTCGAACCACAATGTATCATTTCAGCCCGAATTTGTTTAACCTGAATGTTCTATATTAGAAAGTATTCAGTACTCGTCATTATGTAATGCATTTTAGCTGTCTACATTTTTGTTATTACGTTCTGTTTCTATCTTATAACCTAATACATAATTATATGGATCTCCAAATATGTTGTCAGAAAAAGGGAGGAGCCATACACCTAGCACATGGCATGCTGTGATAAGACCACATTTGCTTCAATATTCATAGAACGAATCACAAAAATTATGAACATCCATGATATTGTTGAGAACTCATTGGAAGAAGCTTCAGTTTCCAGTCATAACTGAAGAGACGAGTTTTCTTCACCTTGCCGGTGAGGCTAGCATATTCATTCTCGCAATCATAACGTAATGAACATAAAACCATGTAGTTACTGTAGCTACAATATACACAATGTTAATAGTGCGTTAATGAATATGCTCCTGTCGCCATAAAATGTAATTTTTTGTTAATTGTTGTTTGTTAAAAAAAAATTGGAAAGATTAGTTTGTCTTCTCTTTACAGGTTAAAGTATATCCCATATAGAAGTTATGTTAATATTATTTACCCAAATATAATAAAGTCAGAATTACAAACGTGATCAGCATAGTTGTCATTCACACATCCAACTTATCAGTGTTTACTCGTTTATTCAGTTCATGTTCTCACTTTTTGAGAATATCTTCTACAGTTAGTGTAGTAGGATGGTAAGAAATAGGTAGATAGATATAGATAGTTTCTTTTACCTTACAATAAGTAAAAATACATTAAATGTGGCATAGGTTTCTTATTTCTAACTCCAACACATTACCAACATAATCATATTTCTTCACTGTTCCTGTGTTTCCTACTGCGAATATTGAAGCAAATGTGGTCACATCTGAGTTTGTATGTGCCAGGCTCACAACTCCCTCTTTTCTCTGACCTCATATAAGGCTCTGCAGACTAGATGATAAGATACCAACGACACGTCATCACAAAACTGTGGCCAATTATTATGCATTTTATAAATAACTACTTTGTGTAGTACCCGGCGTTGACCAGGTAAAAAATAAGATACCCAATATTTGGAGAACAAAAAGTACGTTGGATTAAGATCCATCATATGCATAAATTGCAAAAGCACTCACAAATTTTCCTCCTGAGGGGGTGGTCAAAATTTGTTCCCCACTCCTCACTGGCAAGCTCGCCAGCAGCGAGAAAGAGCAAATAAGTTTTTTTTTTTTTTTTTTTTTTTCCTAAAACCATCCTTGGGTCACCCCGATCAAGAAAATATATATAGGTTCGCGGGTGTTGCTCTGATGGTTAGGGCGTGATGAGGTAAGATTACATACTTCTCCCTTTTATATATAAAGGTGGCAGATATTAAACACTTATTGCGTGGATCAGGTTAAACAAAGTTCAGCCTGTTATGACACTTTGTTGTTCGAAACATTCAACAACAAAGTTCACTTCATGCGCCACTGTATCGAGATTACTTATTTCACACACGTGGATTGTTTCGAGGCAAATCATCACAGTGGTGCCACATCTCCTAAAACGTGCGAGCCCCTGTACCACTGGCGAGTGTACAGTCGGCGGCGTAAGTCGTGTCGCCTCACCTGCTTCACCGAGACAGGCAGTGTTCATGGACTCGAGAAATACACACGTTTTCTACACCTAAATATCTCGAGTCTATGAATATCGCATGCCTCAGTGAAGCAAGTGAGGCGACAGTACTTTTGCCGCCGACTGTACATGAATTATACAACAACTCCGTTCTTGGTGCGAAGATCAGGAACAGGGTAGTAGATGTGGAAGGAGCAGTTCCCAGGGCCTTATGTATGTACGGGGCCTGTGCCAGCCAATCCATGAAATAAGTAGTGTGTGTAGATATGTGTGAGTGGGTATGTTCGTGTACATGTGAGAGAGAGAGAGAGACTACATTTGTGTGTGAGAGAGAGAGAAAGAGAGAGACCGTATGTGTGTGAGAGAAAGAGAGAGACTGTGTGTGTGAGAGAGAGAAAGAAAGAATAAAACTGTGAGAGAGAAAGGAGATACCTCGTGAGTGTGTGAGAAAGAAAGACTGTATGCGTGTGTGTGTGAGAGAGAGAGAGAGAGAGAAAGATAGACTGTATGTGTGTGTGTGTGTGAGAAACATAGACTGTGTGTGTGTGTGAGTAGATAAGAATATTTTTGATATTTTAGAAACAATTAGTAAAAAAAAAAAAAAAAAAAAAAAAAAAAAAAAAAAAAACTAAAGATATAATTTTTATTTGTGTTTGATGTCCCTCCTTTCCATCTCTCTCTCTCTCTCTCACACACAAAACCACCTTATATTTTTCAGTCTCTCTCTCTCTCTCTCCGTGCTTACTGTCCAATAATAATAATAATAATAAATAAATAAATTGATTAATAACATACTTTAATTTTCCTATTTAATATGTATATATATATATATATATATATATATATATATATATATATATATATATATATATATATATAAATAAATTATTAAATTATCCCATGATATAAATGGGTTTGATATTTATCAATAATTAATTAAGGTGTAAAGAACTATACAATAATTAATAATTCTGGTGTCATAGAAAAACGAAAATATTAATGAGAGTGTAAAAATGATACCGTTTTCTGTTATTAAGAAACGTATGTAAATTATTGGCAATATTGGAGCAACATGATTCCTCCAAACTATTCCAGGCGACAGGGTAGATACCATTATATATATTAGTTAAGTAAACCTGTTTCCTGACATATTTTGGAGGAATCAATGTACTCCAAAGTTACTACAAGGGACCTCAGATCTCTCTACAGTAAATTTGGAGCAAACTGATTCCTCCAAACCATATTATGACGTCATTACAAAGAGAGAGAGAGCAGTGTTGCCAGGTCTGCTTGATGACGAAATGTCTATAATATCCCCATTGGTACCTCTGATTTCCCATATCTAGTGAAAATTCCCCATACTGTCATCACCTATAGAGAGAAAGAATGTTGGCTCAAAATTAATGTTTGAATGGCAATCCATAAATGGGGTTACTGAGTTGACTTGCCCTCCCCCCTACTCCCCATCCACTCTACCCATACTCCATCTCTCCCACCCATGTCCCTACCCCACCTAACACCATACCCCCCACCCACTTCCCAACCCCCCCTTGATTATCATATAATGACGTCATGATTTGGTGGAGCATGTAGTTCACGTTTTGGTTCATAATTCATTTATTATTAATTATTTTGAATTAGTGGTTATATCTTTAAATTCCCCATAATTTTCCCTACATTATGATATAGTCATTTATTTAAGTACATAATTAATAACGAAATTAGCGAATATTTTCTATTTATAATTTTCAACCGTGACTAATTGGTACATCGGAGCACTTTGAGTCCTACATCATATCTCAGGCAACACAACTTAATGCAGGAATAATACAGTTTGGAGGAATCAGTTTGCTCCACAATTACTCTATGGAAATCTGGGTTCCTTTATAGTACTTTGATTTCTTCAAAATATGTCAGGAACGAGAATTAATTAATAAATATAATGACATCAATCCTATTGTATGGAATACTTTGGAGGAATCAAATTGGTCCAGTATTACCACAACCAACACCACAGCTTCAAATGAACTAGCTTCGAATGAATCAATTTGATGAGCCATTTTAAGGGGGGGGGAGAGGCGGGGGTATGGGCACAGTGTTGGGGTGGTAACATCAAAGCTGATTCACTCATTCGAAGCTGGTTCATTCGAAGCTCTCACCCATACACCTCTCCAACCACCCAACCCAAGCCTCTCCCTACACCCCCCAATACCCCCCTCCCAACACCCCTTAAACCCCCCCATATTCCCCTAATACACCACCCTCTCCCTACACCCCCTCTGAAATGGTTCACCAAGTTGATTCATTAGAAGCTAATTCATTCGAAGCTGTGGTGTTTGTTGTTGTGATAATGGACCAATTTAATTCCTCCAAACTATTCCATACAACAGGATTGATAACATTATATTTATTAATCAATTATCTTTCCTGACATACTATGGAGGAATCAAAGTACTATAAAGGAACCCAGATTTCCATAGGGTAATTGTGGAGCAAACTGATTCCTCCAAACTGTATTATTCCTGCATTAAGTTGTGTTGCCTGAGATAACCTTAGAGGACCCAAAGTGCTCCAATGTACCAATTAGTCACGGTTTAAAGTAAAAAATATAAAATATTCGCTAATTTCGTTAATTAATTAAGTAATTGAGGAAATTATTATATCAATACATAGGGAAAATTACGGGGAATTTAATTATATAATAATGCATTCAAAATAATTAATAAGAAATGAATTATGAACCTAAACGTGTACTACATTCTCCACCAAATCATGACGTCATTATATGATAATCAAGGGGGGGTTGGGAAGTGGGTGGGGGGTATGGTGTTAGGGGGGGTTGGGACATGGGTGGGAGAGAGGGAGTATGGGTAGAGTGGATGGGGAGTAGGGGGGAGGGCAAGTCAACTCAGTAACTACATTTATGGACTGCCATTAAGAGATCAATTTTGAACAAAGATTCCATCTCTCTCTCTCTCCTTCTCTCTTTCTCTCAAATATACATACATACATACATTCTCTCTCTCTCTCTCTCTAATGACGTCATAATATGGTTTGGAGGAATCAATTTGCTCCAAAATTATCCTAGTGATATCAGAGGTCCTTTATAGTAACTTTAGAGTACATTGATTCCTTCAAAATATGTCAGGAAACAGGATTAATTAATAAATATTATAATGGTATCTAACTACCCTGTTGCCTGGAATAGTTTGGAGGAATCAAGTTGCTCCAATATTGTCACCAAATACATTTATTTCATGGGATAATTAATAAGTATTTATACATTTCTTTTTTACTAAGGAAATTGAAACACATAATTATTTATTTATTTATTATTATTATTATTAATAATGGATAGCAAGCATGAAGGAAGGAGAGAGAAAAAATACGAAGGTGGGAAGGGAAAGAGAGAGAGAGAATATGAAGGTGGATATATATATATATATATATATATATATATATATATATATATATATATATATATATATATATATATATATATATATATATATATATATATATATATATATATATATATATAATACGAATGTGGGAAGGGAGAGAGAAAGAGAGAATATGAAGGTGGGAAGGGAAAGAAAGAGAAAATACGAATGTGGTAAGGGAGAGAGAGAGAATTGTGGGACCAAAATTTCTCCTTCAATAGCGATTCAAAAGTAAGGGTTACTAAGTTGATGTTGGTGTATATTCGAAGCTGATTTATTCATTCGAAGCTCCCCCCTCCATACACCTCCCAAACCACCCACTTTCAACCACTCCCTACACCTCTGAAATGGTTCACCAAGTTGATTTATTCGAAGCTAATTCATTCGAAGCTGTGGTGTTGGTTGTTGTGATAATGGACCAATTTAATTCCTCCAAACTATTCCATACAACAGGATTGATAACATTATATTTATTAATCAATTATCTTTCCTGACATACTATGGAGGAATCAAAGTACTATAAAGGAACCCAGATTTCCATAGGGTAATTGTGGAGCAAACTGATTCCTCCAAACTGTATTATTCCTGCATTAAGTTGCGTTGCCTGAGATACCTTAGAGGACCCAAAGTGCTCCAATGTACCAATTAGTCACGGTTTAAAGTTAAAAATAGAAAATATTCCCTAATTTCGTTAATTAATTATGTAATTAAATAAATTATTATATCAAAATGTAGGGGAAATTACGGGAAATTTAATGATATAATAATTAATAGAAAATTATTAATAATAAATGAATTATGAATCAAAACGTGAACTACATTCTCCACCAAATCATGACGTCATTATAAGTGACGTCATTGGGAAGTGGGTGGGGGGTATTTAGTTAGGGGGGGTTGGGACATTGGTGGGAGAGAGGGAGTATGGGTAGAGTGGATGGGGTGTAGGGTTGAGGGCAAGTCAACACAGTAACCCCGTTTATGTACATAAATTTTGAGCCAACATTCTCTCTATAAGTGATGACAAGTATGGGGAATTTTCACTAGATATGGGGAATCAGAGGTACACATACCTACCTACCGCAGTGCCGTGTCGATGTTGACGTTGGCAACAATGGAGCGCCACATCCTTCTATCTTCTGCCAGTCTGACCACCTCTTATATCCTCTCATACCCTGTCACTTCCTTGATTCTGTCCATATATTTCATCCTCTGTCTTCCTCAAGCTCTTCTTCCTTCCATGAATTCCAGCAGGACATTCCTCTCCAAACCGTTAGCCCTCAATGTATGACCAAGATATCCCAGCTGTCTCCTCCTCACTGTGGTCATCAATCAGTTCTCTTGCTGATCCGGCCATTTGCCACACCTCCTGGTTTGTTCTTCTTGCCTCCCACGGTAGGGTATCCTCCTCCTCCTCCAGTCTCCTCCTCATATCTCGACTGATATTCCAACTCTCACATCCATATAGCATTATAGACCATACATAGCTTTTCAGCATAGCTTTTCACCTCCATACTGAGACTCATGTTAGTTAATATTTTTCTCATTTTACCAAAATCAGAGGTACCAATGGAAATATTATAGAAATTTCATCAAGCAGACCTGGTAACACTACTCTCTCTCTCTCTCTCTCTGTAATGACGTCATAATATGGTTTGGAGGAATCAGTTTGCTCCAACATTACCCTAAGGAGATCTGAGGTTCCTTGTAGTAACTTTGGAGTACATTGATTCCTTCAAAATATTCATGTGTCCAACTGTACATTGATATGTAAATAATGTAAGTACGTGTGTAATAGTGTTTTAGTTATTCCTCTCTAGACTCTCACCATAGCATCTTAACCTCATGCCCAATTATTCCCTCATAATAATGGCTGCTCACTGGGCTTTTAATTAATAAAAATTATACTTCATAATTCTTTCTCTGGGATACAAAGGGTATTTAGCTCAGGGTAAGGGCTAACCAGGGTTGGAAGTGATAATACTCACAATTATGAATACATAGAATGTGTAATGAGGAAATATTCTTACGTTTACATATTATATTATATCCTAATGTGATGATGTTAGGATTGTGTTATATATTTGTAATATATAAGTACCGGTATAAATATATATATATATATATATATATATATATATATATATATATATATATATATATATATATATATATATATATATATATATATATATATATATATATATATATATATATATATATGAAAAGGTACTATTATAAAAACTATAAATAATGATAATAATAATAATAATAATAATAATAATGTTTGTTACACAGTAAATAATATTAATAATAATAATAATAATAATAATAATAATAATAATAATAATAATAATAATAATAATGTTTGTTACACAGTAAATAATAATAATAATAATTGTCACAGTAAATAATAATAATAATAATAATAATAACAATAATAATCATATTTGTTACACAGTAAACATTATTCATTAAACATTAATATTACATATTTAAAACATTAATTGATACATTTACTATTACTTAAACATAACATTAATTAAAACACAATGATATATATTATGTTATCCTTCAAGAAACGCTAAGTGAAGTGACACGACTTTTGCTGCGGACTGTACAGCCATGGGTGATAGTGGTGGACCAGGTGAGAGAGAGAGAGAATGTGTGTGTGTGTGTAAGAGAGAGAGAGAAAAAGAGTGTGTGTGTGTGAGAGTGAGAGAGAGACTGTGTGTTTGTAAGAGAGAGTGTGTGTGTGTATGTAAGAGAGAGAGACTGTTTGTGTAAGTGAGAGAGACTGTTTGTGTAAGAGAGAGAGAGAGAGAGAGAGTGTGTGTGTGTGTGAGTAAGAGAGAGTGTGTGCGTGTGTGTATGAGAGAGAGAGACTGCGTGTGTGAAGAGAGTGAAAGAGAGAGAGAGAAAGTACCCTGGTTCGCCACTATCAGACATGACTAATCACACACTACAGCCAGAACACTGTAAAACTGACAGAACACAACATTAAAACTACATATATTCACACACTACAGCCAGAACACTGTAAAACTGACAGAACACAACATTAAAACTACATATATTCACACACTACAGCCAGAACACTGTAAAACTGACAGAACACAACATTAAAACTACATATATTCACACACTACGGCCAGAACACTGTAAAACTGACAGAACACAACATTAAAACTACATATATTCACACACTACAGCCAGAACACTGTAAAACTGACAGAACACAACATTAAAACTACATATATTCACACACTACAGCCAGAACACTGTAAAACTGACAGAACATAACAGTAATTAACACACTACAGTCATAACACTGTAAAACTGACAAAACACTACATTAATTAACACACTACAGCCAAAACACTGTAAAACTGACAGAACATAACAGTAATTAACACACTACAGCCAAACCATGTAAAATGACAAAACACTACATTAATTAACACACTACAGCCAAAACACTGTAAAACTGACAGAACATAACAGTAATTAACACACTACAGCCAAACCATGTAAAATGACAAAACACTACATTAATTAACACACTACAGCCAAAACACTGTAAAACTGACAGAACACAACATTAGCACTACATATATTCACACACTACAGCCAAAACACTGTAATTATGCCATTACAGTATTACTTGCTACTGTTGTTGTTGTTGTTACTTGGCGAAAGCCAAGTATGTTGCTCTATGATCTTGTGTGTTTGTGGCTATGTCTGTAGCTTCGCGGTCTACAGGTCGCAATTCTTGTCTGATTTTGCTGAAATATTCACCACAGGTAGGCATCAAAATTTCTAGGTCACCTATTAATTTTCAAGGTCAAAAGTAAAAAATCAAGGTCAAAATGATAAAAAAAAAACTGAAAATTGATAAAACCGCAATAATTTCGGTTGTAGAGATCTGATTTTGATCAGACTTTTTCTGTAATAATATATGTTCAATTCTGCTTTTAATGGTACTTGAGCGATGGCCGTATTCCTAAAACTCGCGATTTGAGCATTAGGTCGAAAATCAAGGGGTCTGAATTTTCAGGTCAATTTCTCCACATGCGTTTTGGTCACTTCTGGTCCGATTTTGACAAAATTACAAACACGGGTAGGATGTATAATGCCGATCTCACCTATTGACTTTCAAGGTCAAGGTCAAGGCCATGACTTTTGCTGCCATACTTTCACAAGTCCTCGCTCTACGAGCGAATGCTTCATTGTTGTAATTTTATTAAGGGGGGTAATTAGGCCCCCCACTAAAATTCTTATTTTTACTAGGGACCCCTCCCCCATCCACCCCAAAAAATAAAAAAGGGGTATGGATTCCCCTCCCCCTTACTCTCACTCACTTACTCACTCGCGCACCCACAAATTCCTCTCTCTCTGACATACTACTACTTCTTTCTCTCTCTCTCTCTCACCCACAAATTCCTCTCATTCTCTCTCTCTACAACACATATTAATCTCTCTATCTCTCCCCCCCCCTCTCTCTCTCTCTCACCCACAATTTCCTCTCTCTCTCACACTCGCAGCGTGACTCCCGCCACGCCAGCACGCTCGCTCTTGCTCGCTACTTCGTTTGCTAGCTTCTACGAGGAAGCTTTCTTGTATGTATTCCCGTGTGTTAAGTGGCCCAGTGTGTTAATAAGTGTTGTGAGTGTATCTAAGTGTGCGTATTTACGTGGCCCTGTGTTAAGTTCTGAGAGTAGCCCAGTGTGTTAAGTGCTGTGTGTGCAAACCTGTGTATCTAGTGTTTCTACGAGTGAAGCTTTCTTGTGCGTATTCCCGTGTGTTAAGTGCTGTGTGTGTAATCCCGTGTGTTAAGTGCTGTGTGCCAATTTACGAGGCACTGTGTCTAACTCCGTGTGTGTATATTTGTGTTTTATTCGTGGGACAAGGTGTTCAAGTGTATTTAAGTGTAATTCCGTGTGTGTATTAGCGAGTGTTCAGTGTAATCCCGAGTGTGTATTTCAGTGTAATTCCGTGTGTGTATTAGCGAGTTTTCAGTGTATATCAGTGTAATTCCGTGTGTGTTCAAGTGAAATCCCGTGTGTATTTAAGTGTAATTCCGTGTGTGTGTTAGCCTTTTTCTGTGTATCATACGTATACTAGTGTTGACGTGTGTTTCCGTGTGTCCACGAGTGTTTGGAGCTGTTTGTGTTCTACCTGGATGTAAGCGATTGTCCCCGAGTGATTGCTTATCACAGCTCACATAAGTACCCTACACAAATTTCATTTACTAACTTATTTTATCCATTTATTTAACTTTATTTTCTTACCTAAACTCACTTATTTACTCAACAAGTACCGTAAGTTCAAGGAGAAAACTAACAACATAATACTTTCTGGAATCATCCCCAGCAGACAAGCCGACACCCGCTTCTACAACACCGCCACCAGCATCAACCGACGACTTGCCAGCATCTGCAACGAGGAGAACGTCGATTTCGTCAACACCTGGGACAACTTCTATTTTTATGACTCTTTATTCTCAGATGATGGTGTCCATCTGAGCCAGGTAGGATCAGCCCGCCTTGGACGTCTGCTAAACGACGCGGTCATCAACCATCGATCAAAAACGGGACTACCCAGGTACGTCAAGGTCAGGTAACGTAAAACTAATAAATAGAATAAACCGAAATAGCTTGAAAGTATTTTACGTAAACGCTCGCAGCATCCATAACAAATTTACAGATTTAGAGGAATTAACTTTCACAGAAAATTATGATATAATCGGCATAACCGAATCGTGGCTAAATACTGAAAGCAGAGATTTCCTAGCAGAGTATATAATTCCCGGTTACACAATATTTGAAAAAGGACGAACAAATAAAAAGGGGAGGCGGAGTTCTATTATATATTAAAGACGATCTCAAACCAA
The DNA here is from genome assembly GCA_034508575.1 of Petrolisthes manimaculis. NCBI lineage: Eukaryota > Metazoa > Arthropoda > Malacostraca > Decapoda > Porcellanidae > Petrolisthes > Petrolisthes manimaculis. The sequence goes on along the minus strand of JAWZYT010002440.1, from coordinate 163,638 downwards.
TCCTATTATCAAAGCCACATATTGATAACGTAGATACACTATATATACTCATTAGAAATAATTGTGGGGTGAAACTTTTGTTAGCTTTATTATACAGACCCCCAGCTCAACCAGTCCAAACCGACCGTGATATCTATGAGCAATTAAACGAAATTATTAACACGTAACATTCCATAATTCTTGGTGACTTTAATTTACCAGTAACAAAGTGGGGAGAACCATTATCAGCTCATTATGGTCAAGACCTTTATACTAACTTACAAGAGAGCTCCCTTATCCAATTTGTCAACAGCCCAACTCGTGGAAATAATGTTCTTGACCTAGTATTTACAACAAATGAAGACTTGATAGAGAATACTAACGTAGGTGAAGAATTTACCAATAGCGACCACCACATAATAACTTTCAGTATAAATTTTAACAAAAGCGACATAAAGTACAGCTACGAAAAAATCCCCAATTTTAGAAAATCCAATTTCAACCAACTCAGAGCGATACTAAAAGAAACCGACTGGAAATGTCTGCAAGACACTACTGACATAAATACACAATGGAACTTTTTCACTAATGCGTACACAAAAGCGGTCAGGGATAGCATACCGTTAAAAAACCGACGTTCAGCACAAAACTTAAAGCCTAAGTGGTGGAGTAAAGATATAGCCGACTGTTAACGAGCCAAAAAGAACGCCCATATTAGAGTAAAAATTACAGCCAACAATGACGACCGTGCCAAGTTTACAGACTTACGAAGAAAAGCCAAAAAGTTAATCAAACAGAGTAAAAAGACAATTGAAAAACATGTTGCAAATCAGAGTAAGACAAACCCGAAAGAGTTCTACAGTTATATACGACAAAAGAAAGTACTTACGTCAACTATCGGACCATTTCTTGATGAAAATGGGGACTTTACGACAAATGAAGAGCGTATGAGTAGTATCCTAAATACTTTCTTTGCATCAGTCTTTACTACAGAAAACTCGAACGATATACCAGCTGAAACAACAGTCCAGAACGAAAACACCGAGGTATTAAATAATCAGCATAACAAAAATTTACGTAATCAATTGTATTGATAAATTAAAAGTAAATAAGTCACCTGGGCCTGACACGATCTCCCCTCGCGTAATAAAGGAAGCAAAAAGCGAAATAGTAAAACCTCTGACTCTGCTATTTAATTATTCTTTACACACTGGAACAATACCTGACGAATGGAAGCTCGCTAACGTAACACCAATATTTAAAAAAGGCAGCAAATCTCTACCTAGTAACTATCGCCCTATCAGTCTAACCTCAGTATTATGCAAAATGTTAGAGACAATCATACGAGATAAACTTACAAATCACTTAGAGGAAAACAACTTACTCAGAGACACTCAACACGGTTTTTGCAATAAACTCTCTTGCCTAACGAACCTATTAGACTTTTTAAACGACATTTTTAACGAATATGATGAGAGTAAAGCAGTAGACATAATTTATCTAGATTTCCAAAAAGCCTTTGACAAAGTTCCCCATAAACATTTAATAACTAAATTAAAATCTCACAGAACCCAAGGCGACACCGTAAGATGGATAGAGAACTGGCTAAGAAACCGTAAACAACGTGTGGTAATAAATGGGAAATCATCTAATTGGACTGGCGTTACGAGCGGGGTGTCGCAAGGGTCAGTTTTAGGGCCAATCCTATTCTTAGTTTACATAAACGATATATATGAAGGTCTCTCATGCATAATATCGAAGCTTGCCGATGATACTAAAATTGCAAATACAGTACTCACTAATGCACAAACTAAAGAAATGCAAGATAATCTCGATAAATTGTCGAATTGGGCGAATTCTTGGCAAATGTCCTTTAACCCCTAAAGGACCGGGCCCGGCATATGACGGGTTGCCGCTACAGGACCGGGCCCGGCATATGCTGGATTGCTAAAATTTCACAAGATTAAGGAATTTTCCCCAATTATTTTTACTCCAGACGTTGGCTACACTGGTTTATAGTAGGATGGGATGCTCAGACTTAGTACACACTGCCTTTTCTAGGGTAAAATTGAGGGATTATTGATCTTTTTATGTCCGAGTGTGTTGGTGAGTGACTTAGCCGACGAGCGCCTATCCCCATTTTCTACTACCTCGCCACGGTCAGCGCACCCACCCAAACACTAGCGCTCAACGTACGGCGACAGTACCTCATTCAACTCGTCATAATTTTGTAACCATTAAACCTACAGACCTCCCATTGGTACCAATCGAACGAGGAAGAGTTGCTCGTTCTCATGGTACTAAAATAATTCACTCGTTCGTTGAAGGTTGAGAGTACAGAGCATGCGAAAACAGGCTATTTTACGTGTTTTTCGCTCAACCCCCGGTCCTGGGAGGCACAGTATTTTCACTACCCCCGGTCCTTTAGGGGTTAATGTAAATAAGTGTAAAGTGCTCCACATCGGACATCGTAACGTAACAGCAAACTACTCGTTAAATGGTAATCAACTTAAAAGCGTGGACCAAGAGACAGACTTAGGGGTAACAATATCAAGTAACCTAAAACCCAGTCAGCAGTGTACGAAAGTAATTAAGAAAGCAAACAAAACTATCGGCTTTATTGGCAGAGCATTCGAGTATAACTCTAAAGATACAATCCTCACTTTGTATAATTCCTTGGTCCGTCCCCTTATGGAATATTGTGTCCAAGCCTGGTGCCCGTACTACCAGAAAGATATAGTAAAATTGGAACGAGTCCAACGTAGAGTTACTGTAATGATACCAAGTCTAAGAAACAAAATGTATGAGGAGCGACTAAATGAATTGAATCTATTCCCATTAGCACAACGTAGATTGAGAGACGACTTAATCCAGGTATTCAAAATAATCAAAGGCATAGATAATATGGACTGCAACAAATATTTCAATATCGATCAATCAAACTACACAAGAGGTAACGGCTGTAAAATTATAGGTAATTTTTTTAATTCATACGAATCGAAGAATTTCTTTTTTAACCGAGTCGTCAACTTATGGAATGGGCTTCCCCGTAACGTAATAGACTGTAATACCGTAGATAGCTTCAAACATCGCTTAGATAAACACCTTGCATCTAATCCCCGACTTTCGATGTTTACTAATGAGTAATTTTTGCCTATTACAGGTGGCAAGTTAGCCAAATTTCACCTACTTTCTATCTTTCCTATAAAATTTCCTTGTGGAGTATTTTCTACCAACCCCACAAGGTTCTGACTCCTGACTTTATTTCCTGTACGGCTCAGGCCGGAGGGAGTGGAGGGTGGGGAGAGCCTTCTACTTTGCTATCCTTATCTACGACTATCACTGGGGAGAAATTCATTCTCCACCAGTAACCTTCTAATCAGATCACCCCGTGTGGACCTTAAGGTCTGTTGTGGTCTGTGATTCTATGTAACTCTATGTAACAAGTTCCTCTCACTTTGACATACTACACCTCTCGTTCTCTCTCTCTATCTCACACACCCTCACACCATAAATTCCTCGCTCTCTCTCTCTCTCTCTCAGCACAACAAATATTAATCTATCTTCCTTCCTTTCTCACTCGCACCCACACCCACACACCCACCCACAAGTTCCTCTCACTCTTCCTCCCATCTCCCCCCCCCCCTCTATCTCTATCTCTCCCTTCCTCCCTTTATCCTTCCTCTCTCTCTCCCTCACACCCTTTCTCGCACACTTTGACATAGTATACCTCTCTCTCTCTCACACCAACAAATTAATCTCTCATCCTCTCTCTCTCCCCCTTCCTCCATCTCTCCTCTCACTCTCTCTCTCACACACACCAATTCCTCTCCCTCTGACATACTATACCTCTCTCTCTCTCTCTCTCTCTCTCTCTCTCTCTCTCTCTCTCACACCCACAAATTCTTCTCACTCTGACACACTGCAGGTCTAGTACCCTCTTTGGCAGCATAATCCAAACTGAATCCATACCTTATAATAAACTGAAAATAAAGATATTTATGGATTCCATCCTTGTAGAAAAATCTGCGGAATTTATCGGGCATAATTGTCCCGTCTCCCCAAACTAGTGAACCAGGGGGGATGTTATTTACGTCGAGTAGGGTCCCTGAAATGAAGAGAATATTACGTGTTAATTACGTTAATAATAATAATAATAATAATAATAATAATAATAATAATAATAATAATAATAATGATTTAATTAGTGTGTCATAGGAGGTCTTAATTAGTTCGAGCAGGGCCTCTGAAATAGAGATAATTACGTGTTAACTTCGATAATTAATAATAACTAGCAGCGATACCCGATGTTGTCCGGGGATCTATCTATCTATATCTATCTATCTATCTATATCTATTTATCTATATCTATCTATCAATCTATCTATCTATATTTATATGTATATCTATATGTATATCTATCTATTTATATCTATCTGTATATCTATCTATATCTATCTATCTATATCTATCTATCAATCTATCTATCTATATTTATATGTATATCTATATGTATATCTATCTATTTATATATATCTGTATATCTATCTATATATATATATCTATATCTATCTATCTATCTATATCTATCTATCTATCTATCTATCTATCTATATCTATCTATCTATATATCTATCTCTCTATCTATATCTATCAATATCTATATCTATCTATCTCTATATATCTATATATCTATCTCTATCTATCTATCTCTCTATCTATCTCTCTATCTATCTATATCTCTATCTATCTATCTATCTATCTATCTCTATCTATCTCTATCTATCTCTATATATCTCTCTATCTCTATCTCTATCTATATCTCTATCTCTATCTCTATCTATCTATCTATCTCTATCTCTTTATCTATCTCTATCTATCTATCTCTATCTCTTTCACTATCTCTCTATCTATCTCTCTATCTCTCTCTCTCTCTATCTATCTATCTCTATCTATCTATCTATGTCTCTATCTCTCTATCTCTGTGTTTTGACTCCTCCAAAGAGAGAGAGAGAGAGAGAGAGAGAGAGAGAGAGAGAGAGAGAGAGTGTGTGTGTGTGTGTAGAAAGGAGAGAGAGAGAGAGAGAGAGTGTGTGTGTGTAGAAGAGAGAGAGAGAGAGCGTGTGCGTGGTACCCATATTGGTTCGAACCCACCCAACCCCAACCGCCCATTGATCATTTAAAAACATTTTTTATATCTATCTATCTATCTATCTATATCTATCTATCTATATCTATATCTCTATCTATCTATATCTATATATCTATCTACCTCTGTATATATCTATCTATCTATATCTATCTCTCTCTCTCTCTCTCTCTCTCTCTCTCTCTATATATATATATATATATATATATATATCTATATATATATATATATATATATATATATATATATATATATATATATATATATATATATGTATATATATATATATATATATATATATATATATATATATATATATATATATATATATATATATATATATATATATATATATTTAAAAACATTTTTTCTATCTATTTACCTATCTATCTATCTATATGTATCTATCTATATCTATCTATATCTCTATATATCTATATCTATATCTTTCTATATCTCTATCTATCTATCTATATATATATATATATATATATATATATATATATATATATATATATATATATATATATATATATATATATATACCTATTTATCTATCTATATCTATCTATCTATCTATCTATCTATATATATATATATATATATATATATATATATATATATATATAAATCTATCTATCTATCTATGTCTATATATCTATATCTATCTCTCTATCTCTATCTATCTCTATCTCTATCTCTATCTCTATCTATCTTTACACACCAATACACACACATACGCACATTCTCTCGCTCTAAATTTCACACACGCACAGAATTAGTAACATTATTTTATACTGAATTGTTTATAATATACGAATAAAGGAATAAAGAAAAAACGAAGGAAGGAAGGAATAAAGAAAAAATGTAATAAAAATTAATTGTAATGTATGTCAGGATTTGAACCACGACCCAACTCATTGCTAGACTCGGCTCTTAACCACTACACCACCAAATTACCATATGATACGTCGAAAGAACCTCGTTATGTACTTTGGAGCTGTATGGGGTAGCCACTTATTCTTACATTTCTTCCACCCATAGTGCAGCGGAATGATCAACATTTTAATTGTAACCCCTTACCGTGGACATTCATACAGTAATAACTTTCTTTACAGAAACACTTTCAGTAAAGCACACGTTAACGTGTGTCCACACTCAGGATTCCAGGGTCCTTATTGCGTGGGTTCGAGCCCCCCCCCATACCCCCCCCCCCCCATTAATCATTGAAAAATATTTTTTTATAGGGCCAAGACACTCCTGAGGTTTCAGCGATAAAACGTATGTAAAAATTATTACTCTCGGTGAGAAGATGATGGGGTGCATAGCGGCTAAACAGACAGACACACAGACAGAGTGTTTTATATATTAGATAATAATGATTTAATTAGTGTGTCACAGTAGGTCTTAATTAGGTCCAGTAGGGCTTTGTTACTCCTATTTAGGTAAGTTTCTGTATTTGTAGGCGTGTTATATAATAATACTAACAGCGAGACCTGACGTTGTCCGGGTAAAGATCCTACATGTGGTTTTGTCAATAAATTTCCTCTAATTATTTGTATGTGAACTTATTAGGAGGGTGGGAGGAGTCTATTATCCGGTGTGGTTGCTGGTCGCCCAGAGAAATCATGCCAGCTTTACAACCACAAAAGTTATCCTTGATGCAACTACAGCAGAAGGTGGCATTGTAACAGCCACGATTAAATAGCAAGGCCCGAGTGGCGAATTTGTAACAGCCTTCGGTTTGGGCTGCAGGGGTACTGGGATAAAAATTCTCCCATTGGTCATTTTAAAACTTTTTTTTAACTGTCCTTAGATTTTGTATTAAATTTAGGTGTTCAACATTTTGTGGTTTGAATTCATTCCTAAACTGGGCTTGCAAGCTGCATCCTTGATGCTTGAGACCATAGAGTCTATGTTGAGAAAGCCATAAATCTTTGGTTGTCTTAAGCTGATGATTCAAGAAACACATATTCACCAAAAATAAAATTAGACCGAGGACATTCCCGGGACCACACCGGTCAGAATGGTGTATCATTTGTCAACAAAACGATAAAAACAATTGTATCCCCACCGGGAATTCGAACCTGGGATCTTTTGGTTAAGGTCAAATAACAGCCTTCGGCTTGGGCTGCAGGGGTACTGGGATCGACCCCTCCCAACCCTACATTGGTCATTTTAAAACTTATATTTTGTAGGTCGAGGACGCTTCCCAGGCTTCACCGATCAAAATGGCGTATTACTTTTTTACTCTAGGTCAAACGATGCGGCCGTGCATAGCAGCTATACAGACAGACAGAGTGACACATATATATATATATATATAATTATATTTGTTATATTAAAAACATATTTGATCAAAACATGAGAAGTTTGGACAGCCAATCACACGTCGCTAAAGTTAGGAGCCCTTGAACGAGCATACCATCATACCAATTACGGACGCAGAAACTTAACCTAACCTTACCTAACTTAACTAACCTAACCTAACCTTACCTAACCTAACCTAACCTTACCTTACCTTGCCTAACCTAACCTTACCTAACCTTACCTTACCTAACCTTACCTAACCTAATCTAACCTTACCTGCAGCATCACGTATAGGGGTCTTAATTAGGCCGAGTAGTGCGTCTGAAATAGAGATAATTGTGTTAATTACGATAATCAGTGATGTTAATTATAATAGTAGTAATAGTAATAATAATATTGATTAAATTAATGTGTTGAGGGGTCTTAATTAGGTCGAGTAGGGCCCCTGAAATAATGATAATTATGTGTTAATTATGTTAATTAATTATAATAGTAATAATAATTATTTAATTAGTATGTTAGATGGTGTGGGTTATTGTATAGCTAATGTTAGGGATAATTTCTCACATGCCTACCTGAGCTGCAGTGTGATTAATTGTACATATAGTCCCCCCAACGGGAACCGCCTTGACGTGGTGGGGGGCTTGTGTGTCTCTAGGACCTGGCGAGCTATACTAGAGGGGGCTACGGCCCCTGCTCTGCCCTGATTTCTGGGAGAGAGGGTTTCCCATGCTAGGAAGGTCGCTAGTGAAAGACCAGACTAAATAGTTCCCATCTTTAAGTTCTTCAACTGTCTCTCTTTTCTTTTCATTTCCTTCCTGCTTGCTGTCACACCTCTCTATCACCTTTTTTCTGGCGCTATAGGACCTCGATGTTGGGGCGCCTAATATCCATCAATCAAATTGTACATATAGTCAGCAAAAATTGTTTCGTTACCATCCCTATGCTAATTTTAACATACTACATACTACAGTATTTCACTTTTTATTATTAAACACAGGGAAATACGTTTGAGTATATTAGAACAAGAATAACCGTGAAATACCCAGAAAAATTTGCACTAGTGAAAGAACGACATCCGTGTTTGCCTGCCCATGAGACACTGAGGGACACGGAGGGCGACGGAGGTATATTAGACACTTGTGTCACTCCTCACTTGCCTGTTACATTACAAATACATTACATCACAATGTTAAAAGG
>JAWZYT010002440.1:0-150000 GCA_034508575.1 Petrolisthes manimaculis | reverse complement strand
GTATGTATGTATGTATATGTATGTATGTATGTATTTATGTGTGTATATGTATGTATGTATGTATGTATGCATGCGTATTGATATGTATATATGTATGTATGTAAGTATGTATGTGTGTTCATATGTATGTATATATGTATGTATGTATGCGTATTGATATGTATGTATGTATGTATGTATGTGTATTGATATGTATGTATGTAAGTATGTATGTGTGTTGATATGTATGTATGTAAGTATGTATGTGTGTTCATATGTATGTATATATGTATGTATGTATGCGTATTGATATGTATGTATGTATGTATGTGTATTGATATGTATGTATGTAAGTATGTATGTGTGTTGATATGTATATATATATATATATATATATATATATATATATATATATATATATATATATATATATATATATATATATATATGTGTGTGTGTTTAGAGTGTGGGGGGCAAGGGTTACTGGGGGGAGCATGGATAGATTCTACCTCCAGGGGGGGGGGGGGGGGTACTGGGGGTTAAAGTATAGGGGGGTGCATTCCGAGAGATCCCAGGGGGGTAAGGGTGCCGAGCATACATATATATACATATACAGGGTGATTCAGAAATGCTTGCCGAAAATCCACAGGTGTATTCCTGGCACATAATTGAATGTAAATTAGTCAATAACGATTTTGGAAATTCTCAATAGTTTATAAGTTATAGTGCCTTCAAGGTTTGAAGAGTGTGTTTAAATCTAGGGATTGTACCATCATCTTTCAGACACGTGTGAAATTACTTAACTCCCATGAAGGCATTGGAAACACAGTAAAAGTTACTAAAGAATATGACAAAAGCTGTAGAGTGTACAGTCACAGCCAAATTACCAGGGACGGAGTTTCAGGGATAGTTATCAAGAAATGTGTGTCATGGCTGTTCAAACCTTGAAGGCACTAGAACTTATAAACTATTGAGAATTTTCAAAATCGTTATTGACTAATTTACATTCAATTATGTGCCAGGAATACACCTGCGGATTTTCGGCACGCATTTCTGAATCACCCTGTATATATACACCCATACATATATATATATATATATATATATATATATATATATATATATATATATATATATATATATATATATATATATATTATATATATATTCATACATACATACATATATATAATATTATACATTATATATTCATTTCATACATACGTACAGTTGGTGAATAATGTATATGAACACTGTTGGCCGCTTCTGGCAACATCCCGAAAGTAAACACATCAATGAGAGAAAGTCTTTATGAATTGAAGGATAACTTTTATTCAGTGTCTGTGGTTGATGGTCGACGTCACCCAATATCAGTTATCCTTAGGTAGTAATGAATAAATGTTATCTATTCCTAACGTGTTTATCACTGACATTGTTACCAGAAGTTGTCAACGGTGTCCAGATACTTTGTTCCCCAACTGTACATACATAAATATATAAACATACATATATTGTTATATTAAATTAGATTAAATAAAGTTTGGCTAAGTTAAATTAAATCAGATTAAATTTAATCAAGTTATATCTTATTTGGTCAGGTTAAATTAAGTTAAGTTAAGTTATATTAAGTTAGGTCAAGTCAAGTCAACTTAGGTCAGGTCAGGTCAGGTTAGGTTAGACTAAATTAGATTAAATTACGTTAGGTTAAGTTACAATAAGTTAAATCAAGCTATATTAAGTTATATTAAGTTAAATTAAATTAGGTTTAGTTAGGTTAGCTTAAATTAAGTTGCATTTAAGATGGGTTACATTAAATCCAGATAGATTTAGTTTCAATAAGTTAAATTAGATTAAATTAAGTTAAATTAGGTTAGGTTAAGTTAAATTAAGTTATATATTAATTGGTTAGGTTAGGTTAAACTAAGTTAGGTTAGGTTAGGTTAAATAATTAAATTAGATATATTAAGTTAGATTAAGTTAAATAAAGTTTTATCTTACTTGTACTGTATATGAATGATTGTGTGTCTGTGTCTGTGTGTGTGTGTGTGTGTGTATGGGTGGGAGAAGGGAGCGTGTGTGTGTGTATAGAGGTGGAGAAAGGAGTGTGTGTAATGTGCATGGGAGGGGAGTGTGTGTGTACTGTGTGTGTGTGTGTAGGGGTGTGGGAGGGGAGTGTGTGTGTGTGTACTGTGTGTATGTGTAAGGGTGTGGGAGGGGAGTGTGTGTGTGTACTGTGTGTGTGTGTGCTGTGTGTGTGTGTAGGGGTGTGGGAGGGGAGTGTGTGTGTGTGTACTGTGTGTGTGTATAGGGGTGTGGGAGGGGAGTGTGTGTGTGTGTACTGTGTGTGTGTATAGGGGTGTGGGAGGGGAGTGTGTGTGTGTGTACTCTGTGTTATATTAAGTTAGGTCAAGTCAAGTCAACTCAGGTCAGGTCAGGTCAGGTCAGGTTAGGTTAGACTAAATTAGATTAAATTACGTTAGATTAAGTTACAATAAGTTAAATCAAGCTATATTAAGTTATATTAAGTTAAATTAAATTAGGTTTAGTTAGGTTAGCTTAAATTAAGTTGCATTTAAGATGGGTTACATTAAATCCAGATAGATTTAGTTTCAATAAGTTAAATTAGATTAAATTAAGTTAAATTAGGTTAGGTTAAGTTAAATTAAGTTATATATTAATTGGTTAGGTTAGGTTAAACTAAGTTAGGTTAGGTTAGGTTAAATAATTAAATTAGATTATATTAAGTTAGATTAAGGTAAATAAAGTTTTATATTATTTGTATATGACTGACTGTCTGTGTGTGTGTGTGTGTATGTGTGTGTGCGTGTGTAAGAATACGTATATGTATGTTTATATAACTGTGTGTGGATGTAAGAATGCGTATATATATATATATATATATATATATATATATATATATATATATATATATATATATATATATATATATATATATATATGTATGTGTGTGTGTGTGTGTGTGTGTGTGTGTGTTTAAAAATACGTATGTGTATGTATATATACATATGTGTGTTTGTGTAAGAACACATGTCTGTGTATGTGTGTGTAAAGTTATATCTTACTTGACTTATAAAGAAATGATATTGACAACCTTCCTTACTCCTTCACTTCTGGTATATGACTGAGTGTGTGTGTGTAGGGTGAGAGAGGGGGGGGGGGTATGTGAAGGGGAGTAAGGGGGAAAGGAGTGTGTGTGTAGGGGAGAGAGGGTAGGGGGCGTGTGTGTGTGTGTAAAGTCTCCCTAGGGGGCGTGAGTGTGTATGTGAAAACTTGTACTCTGTGTGTTTGTATATGTGTGCGCAATCGTCAGTGAGAGAGAGCGAGAGAGAGAGAGAGAGAGAGAGAGAGAGAGAGATGAAAAAAAATTAGAGAAAGAGAGAGAGATACAGAGGAACTAAATGGGTCGAAAGATCAAAGAATTATGCTTTCTTCCTCCTTTTCTTCTCTCTCTCTCTCTCTCTCTCTCAATTTATGTGTCTCTAACTCTCTCGAATTCTCTCTCTCTCTCTCTCTCTCTCTCTCTCTCTCTCTCTCTCTCTCTCTCTCTCTCTCTCTCTCTCTCAATTTGTGTCTATGCGTGTGTGTGTGTATTTTTCTCTTTTCTTCCTCTCTCTCTCACAACTTGTTTTTGTTTCTTTCTCTCTCTCCCTTTCACTTTGCCTGAGTGTGTATGTCTCTCTCTCTCTCTCTCTCTCTCTCTCTCTCTCTCTCTCTCTCTCTCTCTCTCTCTCTCTCTCTCTCTCTCTCACACATATTATATACTTTTTTCTCTCACTCATACATGCACATAAATTATACTCTCTCTCTTTCTTTATTTTATAGTATATATCTCTTTCACACACACAAGCTCACTCTCTCTCTCACACACACAAAAACATTCTTTCTCAATTGTTTCCTCTCTCTCTCTCTCTCTCTCTCTCTCTCTCTCTCACACACACACACACACACATACACTTTCTCACACGCATATATACATATACCCTCTCTCTCTCACACACACGCACACTTATATACATACACATTCTCTCTTTCTCACACACATATACATTCACACACTCTCTCACACACATATATACTGTACATACACTCTCTCGCTCTCTCTCTCTCTCTCTCTCACACACACACACAGAAATGAAGGAAGGAAGGAACGTCTGTAAAGGGGGGGGGGAGATGAGGACCTGTAGCTCCCCCAAAAAATATACCCCCCCCCCTTACCCCCCTCGACCCCACCCCTCCTTTTCATTGATAGATTACTCACCCCCCACATACATATTTATACATAAATACATACATATATACGTACAGTACTATACATATACATACATATATACATACATACGTGCATACATATATACATAGATATACATATACAGTATATATATATATATATATATATATATATATATATATATATATATATATATATATATATATATATATATATATATATATATATATATATATATATCATCATCAATGTATATTAAAAATTGCAACCTTTCCAAACTTTCAAAAACGCTCATTTTTTCAATATTTTTTTTCAATTTTTAACGATTCCAAGATAAAATGTTTCATCTTCACTATTCCCCAGAGATACAAGAGACATTGCCCTTTATATTTGGCAGAGATAAGTATTAACAGATGTGGGTGGGTGGGTGGGTGGTAGGAAAGATGTGGGTAGGTGGGTAGTGGGTGGGTGGGTAGGTAGGTAAGATGTGTGTGGTAGGTAGCGGCGGGGGCGGCGGGGCGGCAGCGGGGCGGCTGCGGCGGGGCGGGGGAAGATGCGGCGGGGCGGCGGCGGCGGCGGGGGGCAGCTGCGGCGGGGCGGCGGCGGTGGCAGCAGCGGGGCGGCAGCGGCGGGGCGGCGGCGGGGCGGCAGCGGCGGGGCGGCGGCGGGGCGGCGGCGGGGCGGCGGCGGCGGCGACGACGAATAAATAAAAAAAAAATAATAATAATAATAATAATAATAATAATAATAATAAAAAGTTAATTAAAAAAAATAATAAAAAAAATATATATATTATTATTAAAAAAAAAAAACCGCCGGCGGCGGCGGGGCGGCGACGGCGGGGTGGCGTAGGCGGGGCGGCGGCGGCGGCGGGGCGGGGCGGCTGCGGCGGGGCAGCCGCGGCGGGGCGAGGGTGGCGGCGGCGGCAGCAGTGGCGACGACGAATAAAAAAAATAAATAATAATAATAATAATAATAATAATAAAAGGTAGTCATTAAAAAAAAATATATATATATATATATATATATATATATATATATATATATATATATATATAAAAAAAATATATATTATTAAAAAAACATTTAAAAAAACTAATTATTAAAAAACGGCGGTGTCGGCGGCGGCGGCAGCGGTGGGGTGGCGGCGGCGGGGCGGTGGCGGCGGTGGCGGCGGCGGCGGGGTGGCGGCAGGTTGGCGGCGGCGGGGCGGCTGCGGCGACGACGAATAATAAAAAATATAAAAATAAAATAAAATAATAATAATAATAAAAAAATAATTATTACAAAAAAAAAAAAAAAAAAAAATATTAAAAAAAAATATATTATTAAAAAGACAATTAAAAAAACTAATTTTTAAAAAACAGTGGCGGCGGGGCGGCGGTTGGGCGGCGACGGCGTGGCTGCGGCGGCGGCGGCTGGGCGGTGGCGGTTGCGACAATGACGAAACAAAATTAATAGATTAAAAAAAAAAAAAGTTAATTATCACAAAAAAAAATAAATAAAAAAATTAAAATTTTATGGTGATGGTAATGGTAATGGGGAGACGACGGGGGCAGCGGCGGGGCGGCGGCGGCCGGGCTGCGGTAACGGGGCGGCGGCGGCCGGTCGGCGGCGGTGGGGCGGGCCGGTGCTGCGGCGGCGGCGGCGGCGGGGCGGCGACGGCAGCGATAATAATAAGAAAATATATATTATTTAAAAAAGTTAATAACTATTTAAAAAATAATAATTATTATTATTAAAAATAAAATAAAAATAAAAATAATAAATTAATAAAAAAAAAATACAAATAATTTATCTAAAAAAAATTATTATTAAAAATAAATAACTAAATAAATAACTAAATAAATAAATAAATAAATTACGACGAAGAGGGCAGCAGCAGCGGCGTCGGGGCGGCGGCGGCGGGACGGAGGCGGGGCAGCGGCAGCGGCGGGGTGGCGGCGGCGGCAGTCTGTGGCTGCAATTCCGTGGCCCAGCGTTCGATCCTTGCTCGGGACACTGTTAAAAATACCACTGATGCCAGAGGTTACCACCCCTGTGAGCAGGGGGTGGGGGGTTTGAGTCAGCTGTCTGAGGTCTTCCTGCTTAGTCAGCCATAGCCGAAGCTGACTCGGGTCTCACGTGGGTGGAGAGGTCGCTGGGCCATACATTACATCCTTGTGATGTGTGCTATATTGTGTTTCATACACATAGTGTGTGCTACACTCTGTCCCAGTGACTGCCACTCGCTGGCACCTTTAATATCACTAGTCAATCCTGGTTAACCCTTGCCCTGGGCTTATACCCTCAATAACACAGGAAAGCAGTGACGAAGTCTAATTAATAATACTCAGGAACCCAGTGAGCAGCCATTAAAAATGAGGGAATAGTGGGCATGAGCTAGAAAACGTTAAGGGGTAGTCTGGAGAGGAATATTAAGAAAACAATTACTACATTTACACACAGTATTTACATATTTAATGTACAAGGGAACAAGGGACACAACACAAATATAAATATCCTACTAGGCCCATAGTCAAGCTTGACTAGGGCCTCCTAACAAAAGGATACACAAACCTTGAGCACCACGAGGTGCATCTCAAAGGGAATACAAACAGGAGAGCTGAGAGGGGAGATGTTGACTTGACCAGTCGCGGGAACAGAGAGAGAGAGAGCTAGGCCGCCTTGGGGCAGCGTGAGGGTTGCTCAACCTAGCCTGGGGTAAAACTTCTCTAACAATAACAATATGACAATTTGATGATGAATAAGATGAGTTTATACATTACTTGCAAAGAATTATTATATTAAATGAATGACAACATGAATACTATTAGTCTAGGAATGTATTTACAATTAATGAGAAGCATATATCGTGCGCCCGCCAGGGAAGGTATAAAGTACAGCCAAACACAACTAGTGTTACCAATATACATGGTCCAGCGTTACCAATTAGGCTGGATCCATGACACACCCTTTAATAAATGTGGAACAAAATTAATTAGTAAATGTGTTGTTAAAAAAAAAAAACATTGTCACACACACAACACAAAGATGACAGTAATGTTTAGTTACAGGTTGGTGTATTAATATTAAATGTATTATTGGAACTGAAGTATGATATAATTTAATATAATGTGGTCTTGATATATGTTTTAATAACAGCTGCAGTTTGTAGTGACAGGATGGTATCTTAAGGGACCCTGTGATGTAGTCAGAAAATTAGAGGTAAAGGAGTCCTTCAATTACTGCTATGAAACACCACCTACATGGAAGGAGTTTGTTTTGTGGTGTACTCGGGAGGAATCAGAAGCCACTAATTTTCATATACGATCACAGGGTCCGTAATATTAAATTATACTATAGTAGAACTGTACTACGGTACCTGTAGACTTCAGTCCTACATTTACTGTACTATACATTTAATATTACGGATCCTGTGATCGTATATGAAAATTAGTGGCTTCTGATTCCTCCTGAGTACACCACAAAACAAACTCCTTACATGTAGGTGGTGTTTCATAGCAGTAATTGAAGGACTGTGTGTGCTGCTGTGTTAAATGACTGTGAAAATGACAGTGAAAAGAAGCACCATATGTTAAAGTGCTTTGAACCCAGCCAGAACCTACTGAAGGACAACAACATTGACTTCTTTGGTAACGACGAGTGGCCCAGTAATTCTCCTGATCTATGAAAATGTTGGATCTATCTTGAAGGACGAGGTTGAAAAAAGGATGTTGTCTGAACCTCTATCAAGTCAATTTAGTCGTACCAAGATGGAGGAGCACGGGGAATGGAGTTCAACACGGAGCTTTTTGAGTCGCTCTTGTCTTCCTACCCGGCTCGTCTTCAAGCTGTACATGATGCCAATGGAGGCAACACTTAATACTGACCTTGTTACCATAGATCTACAATATAATGTGCTACCTCCTGATATTTTCTGTTTTTTCCTATCATGCTTAGGGGGGGGGAGGGAAGCAATCAGTGTTTGCCATTGCTTACATTCAATGTTTTATTTCATGTGTGAACAGTTTCGTGTAACGTGAGTTCGGATTTGTCAGAAAACTTTTTACCACATTCATTACATTCAAAATCCTATACTCTTGTATGAACTTTTAAATGTCTATTAAGGTTAGATTTCTGACCAAACATTTTACCACATTCATTACATTTAAAGTTCTTCACCCCTGTGTGTATCAGTATGTGCTTCTTTAGATCACTCCTTGTCTGATACTTTTTACCACATTCTTCACATTCAAAATTCCTCTCTCCTGTGTGTATTAGTATGTGTTGCTTTAGCATACCCTTTGTCAGAACCTTTTTACCACATTCATTACATTTAAATTTCTTCATTCCTGTGTGTATAAGTATATGCATATTTAGATTACTCTTTTTCACATACTTTTTACCACATTCTTCACATTCAAAGTTCCTTTCTCCTCTGTGCATATGTATGTGTTGCTTTAGATCACCTTTTCTTACAAACTTTTTTCCACATTCATTACATTCAAAGTTCCTCTCTCCTGTGTGAATAAGTATGTGTTGATTTAAATTACTCTTTGTCTGATACTTTTTACCACATTCTTCACATTCAAAGTTCCTCTCTCCTGTGTGTACAAGTATGTGCTTCTTTAGATCATCTTTTCTTCCAAACTTTTTACCACATTCTTCACATTCAAAGTTCCTCTCTCCTGTGTGTACAAGTATGTGTTGCTTTAGAATAGCTTTTCTTACAAACCTTTTACCACATTCTTCACATTCAAAATTCTTCTCTCCAGTGTGAACAATGATGTGTCTCTTAAGTCCAAATTTCCTACTAAACTCTTTACCACACTCATCACACATAAACATTTTCTTTCCAGTATGAGTCAACAAATGGTGAGTGAGATCGCATATCCTAATAAACTTTTGACCAACTTGTTACCGGTACACTTCTCTTCTCTGACAACATTGATGGTGTCACTTCCTACCACCTCCATCACTAACACAGCTTTCTTCTGCCACCAATATGACCACTTGGTTATTACTGTTGTCAGGGCTGCCAACTAGTGTTACTGGTGTCAGGATTGTCACACTGTTACTCTTGTTATCTGAAAGAAATATAAATATATTTTAACAGCAACCAGGAAGGAATTAGAAAGAAAAAAGGGACAGTTGAAGAATTGAAAGCTAGTAGCTGGGTCCAAAGGGGTGCCAAAACCCTTAAGTATTAGGTATTTATTGAAACAATTACAGTTTTGTAGTAGTGTTACCAGATCTGGCTAGGTCCCAGTATTTTGCCCCAGTCATTTCCTGTTCTTTACCATGGTTAATTTCCTATTGTCTGCCAGGTTAGGTCCCAGTAGCCTGCCCAGGTTAGGTCCCGGTAGTCTGATGCGGTCTAGGTTAGGTTTGGTAAGGTCAGGTTAATTTCAAAATACCCCATCTTAAAAATTTGCGGAAGAAATGCCATAGAAAAAAATAGTCTTAGAATGGTTTAAATTAGTGGATAATGAAGGTAGAAAATCCATACGCAATAATAGTAATTCATTCAATATTTACCGAAGAGTCTTAGAATCACAGTATAATGACTATAGTCTATTTCATTTTATCTGACAACATCCATGTGTAAAATGGCAACATTGCATTGCCAGCTGGTGATTGGCTGAACAAACATTGTCCTATACCCTTAACTTGTTGATATAAACCCTTTATTAACTTTATTGTATGATCCTGGGATGTAAAAAGATCTTAATTTGTTATTTCATATATACAAATCATGTCCATCTGTTGTATTGACCATATAAACAGACACAAGAATGAAACATTCAAATCCAAGTCAATTATCTTTTGGGTAGGTAAATAGTATTTCCTCTTCTAGATTATTACATAAAAATATAAAATTAATAATGATCTCCCTAACTAACTTCTACTTTACATTGACACCCATTTGGGTATAGGCTAGGCTACTATTTCATATTCCATCCTCTGCTAGTGACAATACCACCTCTAAGTATTTCTTTTAATAAAAGTCCTGTAGCCTTCTCCACCCAATTTATTATGACATTTCATGTTCATGAAGACCAACATCCTAATATTCTGGTAGTGGCAGATGTTGATCAGGCACTGCATCTTCTTTTAAATTTCTCACATTTTGTGTAATTTCACAACCCAAAAGTTCTACCGGTACTTTTAAATTGCATATTTTATGGGCAGCACTGAAATGTCTTTGGCAAATGATGGCAGTTGTAACATTGACTATATCTAGCCGATGGCAGTTATGGAGCCATGCTTTCGCAAGGTTTGCATTTTGGGAGAATATATGTTATTTTAGATTGCTGTTCTTGGCAGGTGTGCAGCCATATACTGCACATACTCTTGGTTTCCCAATAAGAAATAAGTTAGAAGCATAAATGAGTCAATATATAAATAAAGACAAAAACGCAGAACGATTACATCTACCACACCAGGACCGAGGATGTTTACTTGACTATGTGACATCACAAAAGGGGCTGAGCAAGCCCGTGGTTCCAATAATATCCGCCCTGCGCATACTTCTATATAGTCATTATATATACCGTGCTTAGAATGGTCTAAACAAGTGGGTAATGAAGATAGAAATACCTTATGCAATAAAGGTAATTCTTTCAATATTTACCAAGTATTGCCCACATCACTATACGTTAGACAATACCTCCCTATATGGAAGGAGTTTGTTTCGTGGCATAGTAGCACCCAGCAGGGGGGTATTGCCTGCATTAATGATGTGGGCAATAAATACTTTAAGGGTTTTGGCGCCCCTTCGGCCCCAGCCACTAGCTTTTCGTTTTTCAACTGTCCCTCCTTTCATTCTATATCCTTACTACTTGCTGTTACACCTCTCAATCACCTTTTCCTGGCGCTATATGACCTCACTGCTGCGGTGCCTAATATCAATCAATAGTGGCATAATCAGGAGGAATCAGAAGCCTCCAATTCTTATACACGATCACAGGCTCCTTAAGGGAGAAGTAAAGTGTTGGTAAATCTGGAGCAACTGATTCCTCCAAACTATTCCAAGCCAGGCGTTATATGACCTCGCTGTTGGCTGCAGCTCCTTATATCAATCCATCTATTCCAAGCATTAATAATTTTGTTCACCAGGTTCTGTTTCCTGGCATATATAGGACAATACTTTGGAGGAATCAAGACACTCCAATGTATCCAAAGTGTATTTTCCCCTTAATTATGCCTCCAAACTATCCTCCTACCTCTTTGTGTGTATAGAAGGACATTTTAGTGTTGAAATACAAAGTACAAGTGGTGGTGATTGGTGATATTGAAGCTGCCAGCTGCTTTATTATTATTATTATGGTCAATCTATGTGATTGTCAAATGAGCTCTTCTTGTTATAATGTTATAATGTTATGATAAAACTATATATATAATATATACTATATATATATAATTGTGAATGACTAATTATAATATCAACATCATATTTTTAATTCCCGTGTAGTGATATATTTCTATTAACAATGGTAATATTATACACAGTCTCTATATTGACATATATTGTTTATCATCAGTATTGCCAGATGCATGGAAATTGTTTTAGGTATTATTGAAGTCTACAGAGGGACATTATATAAATATTGTTCATGAATTAACAGGGAAAGTTCTACCAGACTAAAAACAAAACAAAAAGACCGTCAGCAATCAAGAGTAAACAGAAAATTATTGAGGTAAAAGGGTGAAATTGTAACGGTAAAGTTAGGGGTATTGATGTCATATAGATCTGGTAACACTAATGGTGGTAATGGTAATAATTTTATGGTGATGGTAATCGTAATTTTTTTATAGTGATGGTAATGGTAATAATTTTATGGTGATGGTAATGGTAATAATTTTATGGTGATGGTAATGGTAATAATTTTATGGTGATGGTAATGGTAAAAATTTTACGGTGATGGTAATGGTAAAAATTTTATGGTGATGGTAATGGTAAAAATTTTACGGTGATGGTAATGGTAAAAATTTTACGGTGTTAGTAATGATAAAAATTTTAAGGTGATGGTAATGGTAAAAATTTTATAGTGACAATTAATAGTGACAATTAATAGTGACAATTAATAGTGACAATTAATAATAACAATTAATAGTAATGATTAATAGTAACGATTAATAGTAACAATTAATAGTAATGATTAATAGTAACGATTAATAGTAACAATTAATTGTAACAATTAATAGTAATAATTAATAGTAATAATTAATAGTAACAATTAATAGTAATAATTAATAGTAATAATTAACAGTAATAATTAATAGTAATAATTAATTGTAATAATTAATAGTAATAATTAACAGTAATAATTAACAGTAATAATTAATAGTAATAATTAATTGTAATAATTAATAGTGATAATTAATAGTGATAATTAAGTGATAATTAATAGTGATAATTAATAGTGATAATTAATAGTAATAATTAATAGTAATAATTAATAGTAACAATTAATAGTAATAATTAATAGTAATAATTAATAGTAACAATTAATAGTAACAATTAATAGTAATAATTTATAGTAATACTCAATAGTAATAATTAATAGTAATAATTAATAATAACAATTAATAGTAACAATTAATAGTAACAATTAATAGTAACAATTAATAGTAACAATTAATAGTAACAATTAATAGTAACAATTAATAGTAACAATTAATAGTAACAATTAATAGTAATAATTAATAGTAACAATTAATAGTAATAATTAATAGTGATTATTAATAGTGATTATTAATAGTGATTATTAATAGTGATAATTAATAGTGATAATTAAGGGACCCTGTGATGTAGTCAGAAAATTGGGGGTAAAGGAGTCCTTCAATTACTGCTATGAAACACCACCTACATGGAAGGAGTTTGTTTTGTGGTGTACTCAGGAGGAATCAGAAGCCACTAATTTTCATATACGATCACAGGATCCGTAATATTAAATGTATAGTACAGTAAATGTAGGACTGAAGTCTACAGGTACCATAGTACAGTTCTACTATAGTATAATATAATATGGCTTGCAATAACTGCGAAAATGTTGAAAAAGGGTGTGTGTAGAGGTAGTGGTGTTTGTGGAGTGGATGTTGCTGATATTGTAAACCTTGAATATACAATTAATAAATCCTTGTATCCACCACTGTCTTCATTTTACACTCAGTTCCTCATTGAAGACCACCAAATGTATGTGTGTTCCCAGGCTTCTGTTATTATTACAATTCTCACCCTGTGTTAAAAGGATAGTGTGTGTGTGTGTGTTGCCAGGCTTGTGTTATTCATTACCATAGACACAAAGTGATTTACTCACCCTGTGTTAAAAGGTTAGTGTGTATGTTTGTTTTCCCAGGCTTGTACTATTCATTACCATTGCCTTGGGGGCAGGGAGAAGTGCCAGAGGAATGGAGTAGAGCCATAATTATGTCTCTGTATAAGGAATGGTATGGGGAGTAGGGATGAGTATGGTAGCTATAGTGGAAAAAACCTTCTTAGTGTGACAGGTAAGGTGTATGGGAAGGTTCTTACTGAGTGATGACTGAAGTAACTGGGAATAAAGTTAGGGGCGGTTCAGAAAGGGGATAAAATGTGTCCACCAGCATGTGGAGTTAGTATGAGTTCTTCCTGGTAAACGGTTAACAGCCAAGATGTTTGTAATGCCTGCTATATATATCAGAGGAAGTATAATACTGCCAGGCCAATCAATCCTAGAGCATCAAAAGTGTACCACCCTAATTTCCAGTGAGGATGGAAGCTGAAATTTGTAGTGTACAGTGATAATCTTAAATTGTGGAAAATATACACCAAGACTTCTAACGATGATTATCATCAGGATATAGTTATCGAAATCATTAAAAAGAGACCGAGACTGTCCACACGTGATTTGTGGTACCATCTCAAGAGTGCTCACTAAAGCCAAACCCAAACAGATTCTGTCAGCCACCAACAGACAAGGATATCTTCACGTTGGCAGCAAAGATGTGACCCAAGGAAATATTTATTCCCTATAGGAAGTACAAAACAGACCGCTTCATTGTTGCAACCTACACACAGGGATGACAACCTCAGGCGGTAAAGATAAGAAGAGGAGAAAAAAAAGGAAGGTAGACAAAGATGAGGAGCAGAAAGAAGTTAGATAGAAAGAGATAGAGTGGGAAAAGGAGATGGTTGAAGATACGAACAAGAAAGGAAAGGTAGGTAAAAAATAGAAGTAAGAAGGATGGTTTGTAGAATGAAGGTAAACAAAGATATGAAGGAAAAGAAATGCTTAGTAAAGATAAGAAGGATAGACAGAAAATGAGATGAAAGAAAAAGGAAGATAAGAAGAAGGAAATTAGATAGAGACAAAAAGGTTAGGGAAAAAGAAGTTAGGCAAAGATAAGAAGAGATAGAAATATTTACAAATATACATCATCCAATATATATATATATATATATATATATATATATATATATATATATATCTTTCACGCCTTCCCTGGCTGTGATATTCTGCCAGCTTTTCGTGGAAAAGGGGAAAAAAAAAATGCATGGGAGGTATAACTCCCGTCTTCAAGAAGTTATAAGTCAGTACCCACCAGTCGTGGAAAATGCAGACTACAACGTCCTTGAGAAGATCGTCATCACCATGTATGGACAAAGTTGATGAGGCTAAACTGGACTTGTTCGCTTGGAAGCAAAGGCCTTAATAAGATGGCATCCCACCGACAAGCTCTCAAACAGCATGTGAAAGGGTTTGTCTACCAAGCAGGCTGCATAAGGGGCCAGGCAACAGTGTGCAAAATGCAAACTAAAAGCTCTGCTAACTGGGGATGGCAGAAAGATGGTAATGTCTGGCAAATCTTTTGGACGACCCTTCCACCCATTGTCCAGAGTTGTCAGCAGTTAACAAAATGTGGCTGCAAGACAGAATGCTGAGGGCGATGCAAATGCTATCACTTCAGTCTCAAGTAAACACAGTTATGTGCATGCAAATATGAGCACTACAAAAGGTAAGAATTTTCTGCTGTATATGTTATATTATTCTTAATTATTTTCATTTCGCAAACTTTAGCGCTAAAAGGGCCTGTAGTCATGCACTTTCTGCCATATCTTCTTAGTTTTCAATACAGTAATTACGATTTTGTAAATGCAGAAATGGATGTTTCTAACTCAAAAACATTTATTTCGATGCATTGAACGTCAAAATAGCATGAATATATTCCATCAAAAGTTAGCTCAAACACATTTTAATACCACTTCAAAATGGCGGCTATTTTGTTTTTCAACGTGGGTAACATACTTTTCTGAGAGAATGGGTCCTAGAGCACATATATACCAAATTTGGTGCTTGTACCAACGAATGAAAGATTATTTCAGTAATCTGCTCCACTATAAGAGACATGTAAATACTATCTATCTATAGCTCTGATGCCTCGTTTCCCCGAAGGGGGTGGCCACGGCAGAAAAGTCTCCAGTCTTCCCTGTTCAAACACTCCCTCCCTACTTGGTCAAACCCTCCCCTCCCCCTCATGTTTCTCTCCTTTACATACTCTTCAACTCTGTTCTGCCATCTAATTGGTGGTCTGCCTCTCACACCACGTCCCACAACTTCACTTCCATACACCTTCTTTACAAACTCCTCACCTTTCATTCTCTCTACATGTCCAAACCACCTCAAAATATTACGTTTCACTCTCTCAACCACTCCATACTCGATACCAATTACCTTCTCACTCATACCACATCTCTTATACACACTTTCATTACTTTCTCCATCCCACCTTGTAAGTCCACATGCACCTCTCAGATAACTCATTTCCACAGCACCTATTCTCGACTGATGAGCCCTACTCCATGTCCAGGTCTCCGACGCATACGTCAGTGTTGGCAGGTTATACTATTTCGTAATCCCCTTTTCACTTCCATACTCACACTTTTACCCTTCATTATCCTCCCCAGTGATCCTATGACCTGTGTACCCTTCACTGCTCTCTCCCTAATTTCTCTTTCCATACTTCCATGTTTACACATAACTGTACCCAGGTACATACTTAAACTCCTTCACTTCCTCCATCCTCTCACCCCTCAGAGTTATCTCACACTTCGTCCCAGTTGGTACTTCCACTCTGTAAGGTGTAGCAAAGTCAATCACTGCCGTTTCTGCTCTCTCAAACACCATCACTTTACTTTTACCCATATTCACCTTCAGTTTCCTTCGTTTACATACAGACTGAAATTCATCCACCACTCTCTGTAACTCCCTTTCACTCTCAGCCATCAGCACAGTGTCATCCGCAAACAAACTTGCCTCCAAGGACCATCTTACTTCATTCAGCCTCAACTTCACCCTCAGACCATTCACTTTGGCTTTCATCTCTCTCATACAACCATCCATATACATATTGAACAACCAAGGTGACATAACACATCCCTGTCTCAGCCCTACACTAATATTAAAACTCTCACTCAGATCACCCTCTACCCGCACACATGCTTTTGCATCTGCATAAAAAGCCTCAATGCCTTCCAGCAAAGATCCCCCAACACCATATATTCTCAACACCTCTGACATAGCTCTCTTATCAACCCTATCGTATGCCTTCTCCAAGTCCATGAAGGCAGTGTTAAGAATATAACGACATCAGTGATTATTGTACCATATAGGTTGATTTTTTGTTGTTGTTTAAGCTCCCCCTAAAATAATGTTTTCTTTGATTCTTTGAACATGTGTATTATATACGAGTATCAGTATTCTTTCTGATTTATTTATGTAGAATTATTGAAGAAAATAATGGTGTTTATAGCATTAGCTATTTGTGTGTTTTTTTTTTATGAAAGTAGATCGGTAATTATTTACCAAATTTCAATTTGTATGTCGTGTGTTTCACGAAAATATAGTGATCAAGATGGCCGCGATTGTTTGAGATTGATCCTCCTCTCCGTCCCTATTTTTGTCCTGACTTCTCCACGATTTCTACAATATTTGGTGCCCAGACCAGGGAATCCTTCTCATGAAGTGGACAAGAAGGTGTTGAGACCCAGTTAAATTGTGAGGACGATGTCTAAAGAGATGCAGGAAGCAAAGAAGAGGAGGGCAGCGGCCAAAGGTTGGGTCACACGTAGTGTAAAGGAGCTGCAGGACTTATTTGATGATGACACTACCAGCTTTGAGTTGTTAGATGCTGCCGTTAGTGTTTTTGACCATAGACTTGCAGCTTTTGATGAGCAGCAAACAGCAGTGGAGTTACTTTTGGAGGACGATACTGATTTGGAGGCTGACATGGACGAAACTGACGAGTTTCACAAGTATGCAAGGAAGATCAGAGCTGAGGCTACCAAACGCCTGAAAGGTGCAAGGGATGGGAGTGACAATGCATCTACTTCTACTAAGGAAAGGTCAGAGGTGAAATTACCAAGATTAGAGCTTCCTAAGTATACAGGTGAACTGACAGATTGGCAGTCTTTCTGGGACAGATTTGAGGCTTTAGTTGACCAAAGTGAGCTGCCAGTTATAAGCAAATTTAGTTACCTGCAGTCACTACTAGAAGGAGAGGCACTATCTGTCATCCAGGGCCTATCACTTACATCTGCAAATTATAAGGTAGCCTGTGACCTTCTAAAAGAAAGATTTGGGCGTACTGAGAGAATAATTTTTGCCCATGTACAAGGCTTACTGAATGTTACCTTGACCCCCAGAGGTAAGGGAGCCAATCAATGTGATTCTCTGTGGAAGCTACAAGACCAGCTGTTACGACATGTGAGGAGTTTGGAAGGCCTTGGAATCAACGGTGACCAGTACGGCGTGGTGCTAACTCCAGTCATCCTATCTCGACTTCCGCAAGACATACGTTTGGAATGGTCAAGGGAGAGTTCCGGACATGAAGGTGATTTGGAGTGGCTGCTCAAGTTTCTGCAAACTGAAATCCAGCGTCGTGAAAGGTCAGAAACTTTTAAGGATTTATACGTGGAGAAAATCAACATACGGCCAGACGTCGAAAGAAAAACAGTTAGTTCAGCTTCAGCTTTGCAGACGTCAGCTGAAGAAGGTCCACCACAGTGTGCATTTTGTCAGAAGCGACATAAGACTGAGAAATGTTGGCAAATACTCAAGTTGAACATTCATGACCGAGAGGAGAAAACTAAGCAGGCAGAATTGTGTTTTAAGTGTCTTCTCAAGGGGCATGTTTCCAGGGGCTGTAAGGGTAAAGTTAAGTGTACTCTGTGTAACGGGCATCATAATGTTTTGTTTTGTAGAGTCGGTAAACCATATTCTGACAACAATAACTTACCAGGTAAACAAGTTGTAACTCATAAATCTAATGGCCAAGTAAATATTCAGTCAAGTGATGCAGCCAACACTAGTACTGTTGAGCATGTTGGCATTTCTCATGATAAAAGAGTAAAAAAGTCTACTGTATTGCAGACAGCTAAAGTTAAGGTTCTATCAAAGGGTGGAAAATCTGTTGAGGCTAATGTAATGTTTGATTTGGGAGCAGATACCACATATGTAAGTCATGACTTTGTTAAAAGAATCAAACCAAAATGGATCACATCTAAGTACACTTCCTATTCAGCTTTTGGTAACAAGAAGTCACAAGGTAGCCAAGAACGGAATGTATATGATGTGAAATTGATTGACAGGGAGGGTAATAACCATTCTGTATTTGCAGTTGAAGTCACGACCATTTGTCCGCCCTTGAGTCGTCAAAGGGTACCTTATGATGTTTTGCGGTCCCTTTCACATCTTCAGTTAGCTGATGACTATGGACATGATCGTGACCTCACATTGGACATATTGGTTGGTGTGGATAATTACTGGAGATTTGTTTCAGCAGATAATGTTGTGAGATTTGATGATTTGGTTGCCCATGAATCTAAATTTGGTTGGATTTTGTCTGGTTCATGCTTGAAGGCCCATGAGGAGAGTGTATCTCATCAGCTTTTATGTATAAGTACTACTAGCCATGTCACTGAATCTGAACTGCACAATTTTTGGAATTTAGAAAGTATTGGCATTTATGCTCAGAAGGATGGCCCTCCCAAGGATCCAGTGTTGGATACCTTTGAGGAAACAGTCAAGTATGTTAATGGCAGGTATGAGGTTGCTCTACCTTGGAAAAGTAAGGATGCAAGGTTGAGTTTGCTTGATAATGAAAAATGTGCTAGGAAAAGATTGTCTGTACTCAATTATAAGTTTGAGAAAAATCCTGACCTTAAAGAAGAATATGACAAAGTACTCAAAGGTTACGAGGATGATAATATTATTGTTGAGGTTCCTCTATCTGAAAGGAAAAGTCCTTATCCCACTTTCTACTTGCCACATAGACCTGTAATTAGAGATAGTATTTCCTCAAAGGTTAGACCTGTGTTTGATGCTTCTGCAGCTGGACCTAATGGTGTCTCTTTGAATGACTGCTTGGAATCTGGTCCTTCATTAATTCCTGATCTTGTTGAAATATTACTAAGGTTTAGGAGATGGAATATTGCTTTGACTGCAGACATTACAAAAGCTTTTTTGCAGATTGGAGTTCAACCCTCAGATCAGGATGTTCATAGATTTTTGTGGCAATGTGGGGATATGGTGCGTGCAATGAAGTTTGTGAGAGTGCCTTTTGGTAATACCAGTAGTCCATTTTTACTGAATGCCACTCTTAAACACCATTTGAATTCTTATCCTGTTTCCATTACAGTACAAGAGCTTCAAGAAAACTTGTATGTTGATGATTGGCTCTCAGGAGCAGATACTGTAGAAGAAGCAAGTAAAATGTTTAATGAAGCTCAGAACATCTTATTAGATGCTGGTATGACTTTATCCAAGTGGCACTCTAACAATGATTTCTTGATTAATCAACATCATCAGTATTTTGAGCCTCAGGTTGAACAGGTTATGAGGTTGTTAGGAATGTTTTGGAACTCATCTATGGATGTATTCTCATTTAAGGGTCTCAACCTGAAAAATGACTTTGATTTAATTTTCACCAAGAGAAATGTATTGAGTTTAATTGCTAGATTGTTTGACCCACTTGGTCTGATAAGCCCTTTTATCATGTATGCAAAAATATTATTCCAAGAGATTTGGCGCCTTGGACTTTGTTGGGATGAAGCACTACCTCATGACCTGCAACTGAGGTTTCAGTCTTGGATTAGTAGTATTGAACTTATCAAGAACTTTGAAATCAACAGATGTTATTTCCCAGGTTTGTCTTTAACGTCTGTTGAGGGTTTAGAGGTACATGCTTTCAGCGATGCTTCCGAAAAAGGTTATGGTAGTTGTATGTATTTCAGAGTACCTAAATCAGATGAAGAGTTTCATATATCCTTTGTTATGTCTAGAACTAAGGTAGCTCCTATCAAGCGTGTTACTTTACCTCGGCTGGAACTACTTGGAGCTTTGTTGAGTGCTCGTCTCATGCATTTTGTAAAATCTGCTCTACATCTAGATGATTGTGTAAGATTAGTGTACTGGACAGATTCTAAAGTTGCTTTGTCTTGGATTAAAGGTAATCCTACCAAATGGAAAATGTTTGTTGCCAACAGAGTAACTGAAATTCAGACATTATCATCTCCAAGTAACTGGTTCCATTGCCCTGGTAAAGATAACCCTGCAGATCTGATGACCAGAGGTGTTCTGGCTGATCACCTAATGTCAAATGATTTATGGCTCAAAGGTCCCTCATGGTTATCTAATACATCAAATTTCAGTACTGTAGCTAATACTGAGGATGAGGTATATATTTATGCTCTCCCCAGTGAAGAATATAAGGGTGAAGCAGCTGCTATGATTGTAAAGGAAGAGGCTTCACCTGTATTTGACTTTAAGAGATGTAGTGACTTCACCAAAGTTATGAATATTTTTGCCTGGGTTAAAAGATTCATTCTTAACTGTAGATCTAATACCACTAAGCTTTCAGGCCCTCTCACTTATGAAGAATTGAGTAAGGCAAAAGAAAACATTTTGATTTGTGTTCAGAAAGAAAGTTATGAGAAAGAGATAAATGCTTTGTCTCAAGGAAAGCCTCTTCCTAAGGATTCCTCATTAAGAAAACTTAACCCCTTTCTAGATTCAAATGGATTGTTGAGAATCAAGGGTAGATTGCAGTATGCTGACCTGAGTTATGACACCAAGCACCCCATCATAATTCCTAATTGTCATGTGGCCAAACTCATAGTACAGTTTCAGCATAAAATCTTGAAGCATGCTGGTGTTCACACACTCATGTCAACCATAAGGAACTCTTATTGGATAATTGGATTAAGACAAATGGCTAAGAGAATTTGTAGAGAATGTGTTGCCTGCAAGAGATTTGATTCTAGACCTTGTAATCAGCCCTCTCCTCCCTTGCCAGAGTTGAGAGTTAAACCTACCTTCCCCTTTGCTATAACTGGATTAGACTATGCAGGTCCTTTGTTTGCTGTAGATCAGCTATCTAAGAAATTGTACATTCTGTTGTTTACCTGTGCTGTCACAAGATCTGTTCATTTGGAGTTAACAGACTCACTTTCAGTACCTGATTGTTTGTTAGCCATACGTAGATTTTCAGCCAGGCGTGGACTTCCATCTGTTTTATATTCGGACAATGCCAAAACTTTTGTAAGTGTTGCCAATAAACTTCAACAGTTTTTCGGTTTATTGAGTCCTGAGTGGAAGTTCATCGCCCCCAGATCTCCTTGGTGGGGAGGATGGTGGGAACGGCTTGTAAGGTCGGTGAAATCTGCTCTTAAGAAATCTCTTGGCACTAAATGCTTGACTAAATGTGAACTTGAAACTACTTTGACTGAAGTAGAGGCTTGCGTTAATTCAAGACCTCTTACTTACGTAAATGAGGAACCTGATGTATGTGATCCTTTGACACCCTCACACTTTCTGATTGGTCGTGTTGCAGGATTTCAGCCACAGGTTTCTGATGAACATGTGAATGTCAGTGGTTTAGATTTAAGCGAAAGAGAAATTGTTCGGAAGAGGCAACTCGACAAATTCTGGAGAATGTGGAGTGATGACTATTTAAAGAATTTACCCCCTGCGGTGAAAGGTTTCAGATCTAACTGTAATGTAAAGAAGGGTTCCGTTGTGTTATTGAGAGAAGATAACGTCCCTAGAATGAACTGGCCTCTTGGCGTGATTACTGATTTATATCCTGGCAGGGATGGTATAGTAAGGAGTGTCAATGTTAAAACTGCTAAAGGAATGCTGTGTAGACCTGTTCAGAAAATACATGATCTGGAGATTTGCTATGATGTAAACAGTGCTGAGGAAAATTCAGAGGTCCCAGTGGAGTGCCCTGATGAAGAAGTTGATAAAGTTGATACTGATGAGAATGATGAAACTGAAAACCCTGAGCAAGTGAAAGTATCGAGGAGTGGGCGTGTGGTTAAACCCCGTACTGTACTTGATTTGTGAGATGTGAGTTTAGAAATGATTTGTTGATGTATTAAATTTGACTCAGTGAACATTCTTTATAATAGTGCTACAAGACATGATTATGTTTGTTTAGTTTGATAGGAGCTTCAGTGCTCCTATGGTGGGGAGTATGTTAAGAATATAACGACATCAGTGATTATTGTACCATATAGGTTGATTTTTTGTTGTTGTTTAAGCTCCCCCTAAAATAATGTTTTCTTTGATTCTTTGAACATGTGTATTATATACGAGTATCAGTATTCTTTCTGATTTATTTATGTAGAATTATTGAAGAAAATAATGGTGTTTATAGCATTAGCTATTTGTGTGTTTTTTTTTTATGAAAGTAGATCGGTAATTATTTACCAAATTTCAATTTGTATGTCGTGTGTTTCACGAAAATATAGTGATCAAGATGGCCGCGATTGTTTGAGATTGATCCTCCTCTCCGTCCCTATTTTTGTCCTGACTTCTCCACGATTTCTACAGGCAGCATACAACTTCTTACCCTTCCCTATATATTTCTCCACTATCGATTTTATGAACCCTCCCTGCTCCTCACTAACTTTATTCCCTGTCACTTCCATCAGTCTCTCAGTAAGAACCTTCCCATACACCTTCCCTGGTACACTAAGAAGGCTTATTCCCCTATAACTACCACACTCTTCCTTACTCCCCTTCCCCTTATACAAAGGTACAATTATAGCCCTCCTCCAATCCTCTGGTACCTCTCCCTGTCTCCAAGCTAATGTGCATATACGCAACATCCACTCTACCACTACCTCCCCCCATACTTTAACATTTCAGCCGTTATCCCATCTACCCCCGGTGCCATTCCCATCTTCAACTTTCCTATTGCCTTCCTAATCTCTTCATTTCCTAATTCTCCCTCTACATCCTGTCGTCTACCCCCTGCCTCCATCCCCATGCATGTCACCACCGCCTCCCCTCCTGTCCCTTCATGTTAATGTAAATACATTAACAAAAAATAATAAATATTGTATCTGAACTGAATTCTGTACATATTTTGTGTGCTTGCACATCCTCTTTGATGGTGCTTACCCATTAAAATAATAATAATAATAATAATAACGATGTTACTTTTCCAGTATACCTATCGATTCTGATTCGGAAAAGAATTAAATTGTGATGTTGTGAAAATGTCCATTGTCTGTGCAACCTTCCATCTCGACTCTTTCTAATGTGGTGTTGAGTCTATCACCCAAAGGTTAGTCCCTCTCCCTCCCCTATAACATGTAACTCAACACACACATTATCACCCAAGTTTTCGACATTTCCATGCTTCAGCATTCATTTTGTGTTCTCAAGAATAATTTGCAATAAAAACAAGCAAAAACACTAATGTCTACTATACTAAAAAAAACTGCATGTACAGTTTACACCATTAATACATTACAATCCTACTTATGGATAAGAAATATTATTTTTCCTACTAAACACTGTTTATTAGATTTTTTGTTGTTAGATAGCATCAGAAGTATTGGGTATCTTCAAAATAACGTACAGAAAATCTTTCATATGATATGGTTACAGTATAACGAGACTATTATTTAAGAATAGTGTCGTGGTGTGGATTATAACCCATTGACAGAAGTTGAAGCTATCTGTTGCGCCGCCAGATGCCTAGTGGCATCTATAAATCAATCAAATAGTTTACAGAGACAGGTCAAGGCAAAAGGTTAGTAATTGAGGGCAACACTAGAGTCCTTGCCTGGCTTGGGGAAAGCAAGGTTGGTAGCAACTCTCCACCCAGAAGGGAAGACACCCTCCAGCCAGATTCTGTTATATAAAGCTAAAACAAATGAGATCGCCTCCTCACCCAAGTGTCGCAACATTGCATATGGGATGTTGTCTGGCCCAAGAGAAGTGTTGCTGCAGAGAGAGAGAGAGAGAGAGAGAGAGAGAGAGAGAGCAGAATGCAGGTCTTTCAGGGTGACTATATGGTTATAACTTTCATTCTCGTTCCCCGAGAAATTCAGGACAGTGCGCTCCTTGGCTCTTAATTCATACCTGACAGCCAGAGGTCGAGAGTCACGGCTGGAGACTCTAGCAAAAGCCTCCACCATGGTATTGGCCACTGTCAAACCATCCATAATCTTAATTCCATTGACCTTAAGGAAAAGTGGGGAACTAGGAAAAATCTTCCCCACCATCTTACAGACTCTCCTGAACACTTGAATGAGTGGAGTTTTAGTATTTATTGAAGACACATAGACCTTCCAAGATGCACGTCGTGCCTCTTTTAAAACTCGTCTAACCCGAGCCCTTGCCCGTCAGAAGGCCTCTAAAAGAGTTGGGTCTTCACGATTGCGACAAAGGCGAGAGAATGCAGGGCACTTCTCCCGCACAGCAGTGGTGAAGACTGGTGACCACCAAGGGACCAGACATTTGGGAAAGTAGCCAGAAGTTTTAGGGATAAAGTTGGGAGCGGCAGAGTGGAGCATATCAGTGAAATATGTTATAGCCTCGTCAGTGCTACCAAAATCGGCTACTGAAGAGACCGAAGAAGTTAGCTCTCTAAAAAACTGCCAGTCAGCCTTCTCTAATTTCCACCTAGGAAGACGAGACTGTGGTGCGTACTTGTTACCTTCTAAAAGTATAGGGAAATGGTCACTACCATATAAATCAGGCAACACTCTCCAAGTAAAATCTAACAGAGCACTGGGTGAGCAAAGGGTGAGTCAATGGCGGTAAAAGTCCCAGTTTGCTATTAAAATGTGTCACATCTCCCGTATTTAAAACCCCTAATCCCTCATCCTCAATAAAAGAAGCCAATAAAACACCCCTGGGGTTGACCGAACTGTCACCCCACAGAGGATGACGACCATTAAAATCACCCAATAAAATAAAGGAAGTGGGAAGGTCCCATACAAGATGGTTGAGATCACCCCTCTCAACTGTAACACTGGGAGGAAGGTATAGACTACACACAGTGTAGGGGCGGTCCATAAAAACCTTAACTGCAACAGCCTGGAGCGGTGTGTCAAGCTCCTGGTTTGTGCATGGAATATCTCGGCAAACTAGGATGGCAGAGCCACCATGGTGACCCTGCCTTTCAAATGAATTGGAATAAAATGCAGAGTATGCTGGAGGACTGGCAGGAATGTAGTCCCCAAGCATTGTCTCTTGAAGAGAAACACATGCAAGAGAGAAGCTAGAGAGAAGAATGCGCATTTTCTCCCAAGAAGCACGCAAGCCACGGCAATTCCACTGAAGGACCTTGAACAGTGTTACTTTAGTACTGATTTTTGGGAAGCCTCACGGAGGTACAGTTGGACACAGGAATTGTGCTACAGCCCAGGTGAAATATACTTGTCCCAATTGAGTAACCAGTGTCTATTATCAGGTAGTTGCTTTTTATTACCATCCTCAATACTGACTTCTGCCCCTGATGTCTCCTATTTGGCACTAAGGAACTTGATATTGGGAGAAATTGACCATCTTTTACTTGGGCTATTCCTCGAATTCCTGTGTCCAACTGTACTTCCTACTACCACCTCGACCTGAGGGTTTACTCAAAAGATACGTTTTGTCGAATCCTGGGCCACTAGAAGAAGAGCGAACCCGAGGAGTAGTACTTGGTGCAGTAATTGGTACCTGTAGACTAGTCCCTGGAGCATCTGATATGTTGGAAGAAGATGAAGGTAAATGAGCAGGTATATTCTTTGAAACAATTACATTGGTATTGTCCTGTGCCGCAGTGGTATCACTGACATAGGCAGATACATCAACATCCATAATACAGGTGGTAAAATCACTCCACTGTTCAAGCGGAGGAGAAACTGAATCTTTTGATGTCACAACATCTGTGGCATCCACATTTAACTTCAAGCCCCTCTGATTATCCCGAAGGAAG
Source organism: Petrolisthes manimaculis (assembly GCA_034508575.1). Taxonomy (NCBI): domain Eukaryota; kingdom Metazoa; phylum Arthropoda; class Malacostraca; order Decapoda; family Porcellanidae; genus Petrolisthes; species Petrolisthes manimaculis. Next base: position 123,524 of record JAWZYT010002440.1, on the reverse strand, counting down.
CTTGCGAGGAGGAACTTATGTTGAATCAAGAGATTCATCTGAGCCACAAGAACGCTTCTGGTGAAATTGAGAGGAAACTACGGATGGTTGCCTTATAAGGAGGAACATCTATGGAGGCAAGTGCCTCTGAGGAACCACGGAGGCGTCTCTGTGGCTATTTAGGTGACTTAAGTTTCCTTTTTGGAGAGCGTGCGGCAGCGTGAACCTCTACCACATGGACACTTTGTAACGACCAGTTCCGTCCTGACCCTTATAAAAACACCAGTTAAAAATAAAAATGAGTTATTTGAAATAATAATACGGGTAGTACGACTTTATGGCACTCCCTGGGGTCAGAGCGGCACTGTCGCCAGCACGAAAAAAAAAAAAAGAATTGGTTCTCGTGGTCTTTACCGAGTACCGGTATCAGTCAACATACATGCCAGGCGGATGGAGAAAGACGAGTCTGTTACACTTTAATACTTTTAATTATTACTTAAGAATTAATTACAAAAAATTTTTACTATTGACATACAAAATTGAAAGAGAAATATACTGACGAAATTGAATTATGAAATTTTACCAATCTACCCTTCAAATATTTAAAGTTAAATTCCAACCCCATTGACTACTATAAAAATATATATAAAAAAATATATGGGGTCTAACTCTATCGTATTCCCTACCTTACAAAATATCACAAGAAATTATTTTATTGCCCGGAGAAAAGATTATAAAAAACAATCAGTGGCACTATTATGCCAACACACACACACACACACACCAAAATAGTGGCTAGTACACGTAGTTTCCCTTCTGCACTGACGGAGTAATATTCCTCAACTACGTCGACGCCCTTGCAGATGGTAAAACTCCGTGGTCCCTTACGGCTCACTATTTTCCGCACACACTCACGCACGAATAACCCTGGTCATAGAGAGAATTACACCACAGGGAGGCACACAGATAATTCGCTCAACCTGACTGACTATTAAAATATTCTTCTACTATGACACAGTTCATTGAGTATTCTCTCGACCGGACTTGGCAGAACAGACGCCAACCAACAATGGCGTCACCTGTGGTTAAGAGAGCCGGGTTGAGAATCATATTAAAAATCATAATTACACACCAATTGAGCCTTCTTCTTGGTTAACACTCACTGATCAACTGAAACATATATATTCCTACTTCTTCACAGTAATTTACACTAGTAATTCACTCAATATCACTCTAAATTTCGAAATAACACTAGGAGGCTAATGGAGACCAAGGTCTAAAAATGGAGTGGATAGCGCCATATAAAAGGGATGTAAGTACATTCGTTAACATCAATGTGTCAAAACCATTAACCGACCTGCTGGGTCTACTCTTATTTGCAGCTTTCTGCATACTACCATGACCAGAGAGTAACGTCTCGAGGGCCTGGTCGACCACCGCTCGAGGAATAGACAGAGGCGTTTCGTTATCCATATAATTTTATTTTTTTTAATTAATTTTGTTTGATTCATCCCAGGAGCCAAGGGCTACTACCTACCAGGCAGATGAGGGGACCAAGCGCTGGTCACCGTGGGCGGCGTACCTCTTCCCCCATGGGGCCACTCGTTTTAAAAAGCAGCCCTAATGGCTCAAAAGTTTGCCCACAAAGGTGCTGAGACCCTGTTCCCCAACATCACCTGGCCCAGACACCCAACCATCCAACATAGGACAGCCCCTAGAGGGCAGCACTGTTGACCCGTACTGGCAGCCTAATGCATGGGAACCATTTAGTCTGGTCTCTCACTGGCGGCCTTACTAGCATGGGAAGCCCTCTCTCCCCGAAATCGGTAGCGGCTACCCCAGTGGAGATGATATGGGACAACTCCAGCCGTGCAGCCGCCTCTGCTCCCCTCAGCTTCGCGTCAGGCTCCTTCAGCTGGAATGGTACAGGAGGTTCCTTCCCCGTCTTCCACAGACGCTCCCTCAGGCCCGCAAGGGCTTGAGATGGAGGTAGAATGGCTCTGAAGGATGGAGGGAGGTGGTTTCTGGGAGGCGGAGGGATTCTGGTGGTCCAGGGACTTAAGGAAAAGGGCTGGGATGTCTAAGTCCCCATCCCCTGGAAAGGAAGCATCCGAGGAGAAGAAGACTGCCGTATTCTTCCACGCCTGGTATGGGTTAAGCTTGCTGTTCTCCACCAGGAAGCCCATTGCATTCGTGTTAGAGGCAGTGGACACTTTGGATGAGGCCGGAACTGGAGCAGAGATAGGGCGAGCTTTGTAGAAGGAAACAGCCTCGCCCGTCGATTCTGCCCCTCACTTCACGAGTACGTCGTCCCTGCGCACCCACATGTCTGGTTGGGAAGTGTCGGGAGACCAAGCCACCAGCCTGCCCTCTTCAGAAGAATGGGTCCAGGAAGAGGAGAGGAAAGCCCAAGAGTAGAGGAGTTAGGAAACATCTCCTGAAGGAGGACAGGAGGTAGCCGGGTCCTCCACTACATCACACGTAGCAGGCTCAAGGATCGGGGAGAGTGGCGTACGAGAACGAAAGTGAGGGGGAGCGGCAGCGAGTATGGGTCCTCTTGGAGAGGAGAGACCTTCTCTTGGACTCATGCTTACACTCCCGCAAGCGGCTTGTGGAGCGCGCCCTTGGGGGAGGTGAAGCAGCTTCCCTGCTAGGCCCTGGTACAGGAGAATTAGCCACGGGAGACAGTGTGGCGGTGTGGCTCATTTCCGGGAGTGGTGGGAAACCTCGAAAGGCAGTCACAGAACCGTTTAGGAAGGCGACGGGGCCTCTCGGGGTACTAGGGGTTCGATCCCCTGTGACTTCAAGAAGCACATAGAAGGGTACCGAGACATGGAGAGACCTAACCTGGGACACCAACTGTACGGGGGATGGAAACAAGAGGAGAGGTTACTGCACATCAACTTTTAGTGGGATTACCCTTAGCTGATCCGCTCTGGATTACTTGGCTTTGCCGCCCCACTTACTCTTAGGGTATGATGGTTTCACCTCTTGCCTCCTACATGCCGCATCGCATGCATAGCAATCCAGCTGTGATTGTTCCATTTTACCAATAATAGTGCATTTGTCATTGTATTTATTGGTTGTGGAACCAGCACAGCTTTTATGGTCCTGGACCATCAGAGTGGATCAGCTGAGGGCAATCCCGTTAAAAGTAACCCTAAGCCCTAGTACCTCATACACCGAGGGTCAGAACCCCCCCCCCCCCCCATTTTCCACCATACCCCAAGGCTATGGCCTTTCAGAGATGAGCCCCAGGTAAAATATCAGAGACCAGGAGGAATAATAAAAATCGGAGGTGACAACAAGCAATTCCACATTAAAATGCCTAAGGAGTACTATACAGCCCAACAAGGGTGTACTTCTGTTATGGCCACAGTTCGTGGAGGCTACCATGACATCACCACTGAGCAATGTGATTGTTTAAGGTTAGTCTGTGGTCATTATTCACCAACAGTTGACATGATTAGTGCCGCCATAGCGATCCCTAAAGAAGAAGAGGGATACACTCCACAGACGACCGAAGCTTGTCAGGATGAAACCGTGGCATAAGTTTATGTGTCTCCTAAATTAAGACCAGATCAGTGTGGAAAAGTCAGCGAGGTGCTTGCAGAATTCTAGCGTATTCTCTTACAGGCCTACTGTTGCAAACATAGCCTGTCATGAGATTCAGCTCACAAGCGACACGCTAGTGAGGGTGAAACCGTACCCTATTCCTGTGAGACTGGTTGATACAGTACCATATGCAAGGAAATAGATGACATGGAAGCGGCTGGCATCATTGAAAGGTCAGACTAGCCATATTCCAGTCCTATTATCGTATTCCAAACTTAGGATGGCAGAGTGCGCATATGTGGAGACTATCGTTGTGTTAACGCTGTCATCAAGATCGATGCAGAACCGATGTGTGACCAGCAAAAAATCTTCACTAGGATTAGTAATTAAACAAGAACATGAAGGAAAACCCTTCAAAAGCTCCGGCTTTTAATGATTCAAGTGAAATGAGTGAGTGAGTGAGTTGAACCCCTTTTAAGAAATGGTCGACCCAAGAAGAATGAGTGAGTGAGTGAGTCAGTTGAACCTCTTTTAAGAAGTTTTCACCCCAAGAAGAAGAATAAGAACAAGAACAATAATTACGATAAGACCTAGAGCTCTCGGCTTAGGCCGGAGCTAAAAATATTTTCTAAGACCGATCTGGCTAAAGGTTTCTTCCAGATACCACTCGAAAAGCGAAGTCGTCTCATCACAGCGATATCCACACCAAATGGGCTGTATCATTTCAAGGTATTACCTTTCGGTATTAACAACTCTCCCGTAGTCTTTAATCGTGTCATGCATCAAGTATTATAGGTCATTGAGGAAGTAGAACTTTTGTTGATGACGTTCTTGTGCACTCAACTACATTTGAAGAGCACTTTGTCATATTACAAGCTGTATTGCAGCGACCACAGTAATACAATATGTCAGTCAAACCATCCATGTGTGAATTGTTCCAACAGGAAGTAAAATTCTTGGGTCACACTGTTGGTGCCAAAATGACAAGATACAGAAAATCAAGGATGCATTAAGAACCAGTACGAAGAAACAGGTACCAGTACGATCGTTATTGGGGCTTACCGGGTATTACCGAAAATTCATCCCAAATTTTTCTGTCATAGCACTTTCACTTTGCGTGCTCCTAAGAAAAATTCGCTTAATAAGATTTCCTGGAGATCAGAGCAAGAAGAAGCATTCGTAACATTTAAGAATCTTCTTTGCACGGAACCGATCTTGCAATTGCCTGATAATAATTAATCAGGACAGATGCGTCCCAGTACAGTCGCGGTGCAGTTTTGTTCCAGGAAAAGGATGGTGAAGTATTTCTTGTTGCGTATCATGGTCGCAAGCTGAGGCAAACTACAGTACAGTAGAAGAGGAACTTCTGGCAGTAGTAGAAGGTATAAAGAAATACTACTACTATATGTACCGTGACAAATTCGTGTTATACTCCGATCATAATTATGCCATTTTTGAAACTTTGCGTACATCGAAGAAATCCAATGCCCGACTCATGCGTTGGGCTCTGTACTTGCAACAGTTTAACTTCACAGTGTGTTAGATCAGAGGAAGTGCGAATGTCGGAGCAGATCATATGTCGAGATTACGTGAGGGAGAAGTAAACGAGGACAAATTATTCGGAAACGAAGCGACCTTTAATTATGTAAAATATTACTTACCACTCCAAGTGCAACGAGCACAGATGACATTACATATGTATTGCATTTTCCTCTGTATTTTATTTTTCTTACACATTGTAACCAATACACAATGTATTACATACACCACACTAACACAGGTGCTTGATGGGAGAACAAAGGCTTGGTATAATTCAGGAGTTGTGTGTGTTTTTTATTTTATTTTATTTTTTGTGTGTGTGAGTGTGGGTGGGTGGATATAACTAATGGTGTTATTGTTCCGGTTTCACCTTCATTAGAGGGCTACTTATAATAACTTACTTAATACTTACTTGTATGAGTCACTTAGACTCTCAGACTTACACCCGTCACATGATGCTCCAATACTGCTGACCTACGCTTGGGAACCACTAACACGCTAGCATAAAGTGACGACACAGTTCATATCATACACAAGGGAAGCGCCCTAGTTGCGCTCCTATAGCTCCCAGTTAGCTACAGATAACCGATCCGATCACAGGTTACTCTAGCGTGTTATCTCTCTTTAAAGTTAGCTTCTTAGCCTAGCTTAAACCCGTACAAGCTACATATTGTGACTCTGTATACTAACTCGTGTTATAAATAAAAAGTGAGTAAACTACTTTAACCTTGTTGTATCTTCTCAAACCATAATAGTTATAGAAAACCATAATAGTTATAGAAAGCCTAATAATTAAAATCAAACTCCGAAGAGACAACAAAGACACTATAAAGACAAACCAGTCGCCAGCCACCCTACCCTATCGACTCATATGTTTGGAAGTAAGTAAGTCTTTCTTACACCAGAACATTATATAGTCAACCACAAAATAATCGTAATTTTTAAATGTTATTGACAACAGCTACTACCATTCATCAACGTAAAGTTAATCATACTCGTTTACTTTCTTATGACATTTGGGGTCAATTCCAGTCGTATTTGTTTGTTAGCTTCCCAACCACCCAGACTTGTAGAACTTCATTATTTTCCAAAAGCTGAGTATCCACCATTACAAAATCTATCTAAAAGTTAGATATGATAACCACTGCATAGTTTACTCACCAAATTCATTAAGTAATTCAGCCGTAAGTCATTTAAAAGTCTAAGATTCTTTCGTTTGCGTGCTTACAAACCACTACGACCGACTGTGGTATCGACCCTTCGTGTAATCATTTATTTAAATCAGTTATTATCATGAAGCAACCTCATATTGGGTGGTGTATTGCACCGTCAGACACCTAGTGGCATCATCCATCAATTAATCAATCATGAAGTAACCAAAATCATTATTACATTCCCATATAGAACCAACGTAACTTATACGACTTCTGCCAGAGGCCTGTTTCACACGAATGAAACAACGTACTGATTCGATTCCACCAAACCATTGCTCGCCTATCAAGCACGTGTGTTATCATCCACTACTCTACCCTACTCTCGCGCTGTTTGGTGTCACTACCAAATAATAATAATATACCAACAACAATAACACATAAAAAGCAGTTTGAACAAGTTTCCGAAGAGAGAGAGAGAGAGAGAGAGAGAGAGAGAGAGAGAGAGAGAGAGGAGAAGAAGGAGTGGGAAAGACGGATTGAAGGAGACGAGTGCTCGCGCTCCGCATATATTTCCAAATATTTATATTTTATATGACATACATACATACAATCATACGTACAAGCACATCAAAGACTTCATATGGGAGTGTGAAAAAAAAAAACTCCAAACAAGATAATATAGTGATTAACTGAGTAGTGCAAGTGTATTAGGGTCGAAGCGAATTTTGTAAACATTCAGAAAAAGTGACACCATGGAGGAAGACATACAACCGGCCAATCAACAACAAATAATAGACAACAAAATGGAAACTACCAACAACACCAACAAGAGAACACTCTCCATCATTAAATGACCTGGTGAAGTACTAAATACATCTAAAAGTAAAAAATCATATACTAATGTCGCTGCTTCAACACCATGTATTGCTGCTTTGCATACCTCACCCCATGCTAATATTTAGCCCTAAACCCCACACCACAACTCCTCACCTAGCACCCCAAAAGACCAATCCACTACCTATACCACTGTCTTCATCTCACCCTCGTCCTTTAAAACATATATCACAACAACCTCATCCACCATCCCATCCTAAGCCTCAACCTCAGCCTTCAGTCGACGTCAAATCAACACATGCTCTCGCTTGGTAGTGCAGGCCTTATTCCCCCAGCTTCTTCACTTCCGGCCCAGCATGCTTCAGGCTTTACATGGCCAGCTTTCATTAGTGGGATAGCACCTATCGCACTAGAATTCATTACACTTATTTCATATGGTCTTGGCCTGAGAGAGGCTTTTTGTAAGTGCCTTGTCAGAGCTCCTGACCTTCCTTATGTCACTTTCACAGTGAATTCTTTATTCCCACACCATTTCATCCTCTGGAATGCCCGGTCTATGTACCGGAAACTTCTAGTCTTTAAATCCACGCTCTCATCATATTCTCCTCTAGTAGTTGGCATATGCAAGATGCATTTTCTCCCTCCTTTCCAAACTATGTTTCTTACCAGGTAGATAGAACACCAGGACAAGCAGGAGGCGGCCTCCTTCTCCTGGTGCATCAGTCTCTCCCATCTAGTCTTCTTACCATTACTTCCTTTCCAGGAGGTGGACTAGACCACCTGGGAGGTACAGTAACCTTTGATACTGGGCTAATTCAAATATTATTGCTTATAATCCATGTTTGGATATTTCATTACAAGAATTTAAACATTTGTTTTCACAACTTTCCTCCCAGTCAACAATTCTGGGTGATTTTAATGCCCATCACGAATTCTGGCAACCGGCCCTGCTCAAGAGCAGGAGAAACCGATCGGGGTTGGCCCTCTCGGGTTTTTTGGTGGACAGTGACACTATCTCTCTACTTACCCCACCTGGCCTCCCTACCAGGATTGATCCAGTTTCAGGGAAATCCTTTACCTTGGACTTTTGCCTAGGAAATGGCCCACTTCTCCTAACCACAATAACAATTGGCCCTAACATGGGTAGTGACCATCTTTCTGTAGTAATATCCTTTCAATTTACAACACCTCCCACATCATGCAGACCCTATTGGTCTCTCAAAACGGGTGACTGGGAAGCTTTTCACAAGAAATTAAATTCAGTTATCCCTCCTAATACCCTCCCTTTAAAAGACAGAATTCAATACCTCACTGACACCTTGGTGGAAGTGGGGTCCAGTCATTTTCACCTTAACACCTCCCGCCCTAACCGCACTTTCAGGGTTCCCTGGTCTAACAGAAAGTTTGCTATCCTTTGCAACCTCAGTCACCCGGGCTTGATCATTCTTCAGGAAGATAGTCCGACCCCAATCCCCTTTAGCTTTCCCGTTAATTAGTAACGGTGTCCACCTAACCACCGACGCCCAAAGAGTCGAGTGTCTTGCAACCCAAGGTCTTTAAACCTTGTTGCAACCCACATTCACACCACACTCGGCTCACCAGATCCAGTACCCACACTTGCATTACCCACTTCCTCACACACCAGCCATATAATTAGCACTGCTATCACTTCCCAGGAGCTTTCCTCAGCTTTACACTCACTGTCAAACAACAAGGCCGCGGGACCGGACAATATCCCGAACGAGTTTCTCAGTCACCTCCCAGATGCTCTGGCTCACTTTCTATTAAACGTACTCAATGACAGCAGGCTGTCATGCTATCACAATACCTATTCCTAAGCCAGGCAAGGACCCAACAAAGACAGCTAACCATTACACCATCAGCACCCCTTTCGTGGTGGTGATGTAGGTATCGTAGCTTCTCTTTTGCCCCATTAGATGACCACATATTTTTTTATAAATGTCATTATATAGGAGACAAAGAGGAATTACACACACACACACAGGGGAGGTGGCCGAGTGGTTAGTGTTCTGGACTCATACCATAGAGGTCGGGAGATCGATCCTCTCAGGTGAGGGCCTGAGAATATTTACTCGTCCGATTTGAGTTTCAGGCACTAACTATAAGGCCACCGAACGTCGTTAAACACCCTCACTGATACCATAACAGCTGCAGTATTTGGGAATTACCCTCACTTCCCTCTCTCTGTGGCTGGGTATCAGTTCGGAAGTCGTGACGTGTGTGTGTGTGAGCAGCAGTTGACCTGGGCCACGATAACGGGCTTGATTAAGCCTATGTCCAGTGTCGGATCATATAAAAAAAAAAAAAAAAAAAAAACAACACTAGATGAGACAGTGGAGCTTCGTGGTGATGTTGGTACCGTAGCTTCTCTTCTGACCCATTAGATGACCACACCTTATAATTTATACACGTCACTATCAGGTGAATATGAACTATATCAGAGATGAGCTACGTGGCACATTTTGAGAATATTCGAGGTCACTACTGCTCCTCAACTCGGTTAGAGTGTAATGATAAACCTCAAATTATAATTGATTTGGTGGGAGACGAGGATCGTATGTTATCCAAGATGACTTAAGGTGGTAATTATTTTTTGTTACATTGGAGTGCCTTGATTCCTTTAATGTTTGCCAGGAAACAGGACCAGAAGAACAAATATAATGGTGATCTGTTGCTTGGTATAGTTTGGAGGATTCAGTTGCTCCAGTTTTACCATCACCAAGCATTCTCCTTAAGATTTTAGGATTGGTGCATGTATCTATAGCGAATACAGTTTCATGTGTTTCTTTTCACATGAAAGTACACAGGTAATTAGGGAGTCTCTAGCAAACAGTAGGTTTCCCAAGTCTACTAAATATATGAAAAATTAGACTTAGTTCTTCTAAGAAATATTTGCAGTAGAATGTGAGTTTCATAGTAATATATGAGTGTAGAGATATTGTGATCACGTTGTCTTATTCAGAAATGTAATAAATTCTATCAGTTCTAAATCATACTAGTATTCTTCTGCTTGATATCTTCAGGATATATTAATGAAGACAAAATAATTCAACCGAGGAAAGCTGTCCACAAGCAAATTATGATAGTAGCGATGATTACACCATTGTCACTTACTGATAACCCTAGTAGATGCATGACAGGAAGCCACAATATCATCCCTTAGTTTGCTAATAATCTACACCAGGTAAGTGTACGGCCACAATCAAATATCCACCGACACATTCCTTCCATCGTAGTAAATATATTGGTAATAAAAAACAACACGTGTATGATTTTGCAGAACCTCATAATAATAATTGAGGGGCTAGAGTTGACGTAAGGTATTATATGATTATATTTTGATATGATACTGATTTATTTGCACGATGGAAGGAAAGTGTTGGTGGATATTTGATTGTGGCTGTACAAGATGGTTCCCCCTCCGTATAATTATCATGATATGAATAATATACGGGGAATGTTAGTGAGCGTAAGTGGACTTGCGCGAAAGTAGTGAGAAATAGTGCTTGAGGTCTGTATATATTAAAGAGACGAGGCGAGGCAGGGAGGGACAACTTGAAGACTAGTCAGCGGGTAAAGGCAGGTGAGTTATTGCTATTATAGTAGTTTCTCTAAGAGGGCTTGATAGGAGTCGCTGATGTGAAATACGAACACCAAGTTTGTTTCAATCGATGGTGGCATACGCAGAGGGGAGAAATGAAAATAAATATAAATTCCAGTAGGAGAAAGTGCCAGATGAAGAAATGAGAATCAAAATACAGAAAGAAGCAACAGAAAGCCAAGAGAAATGGGAAACATTGAATAAATCTACTCCCTCTTTCATCCCACAGAATTTTCAGTTCTCGTTCAAAAGTTCTTACATCCATTGGATTTAAGAAATGCCTTAATTCACTTAGCCTTGTTGAGAGGAACCATTTTATTCATTAAGGGGGAAACTTTGTGTTGGTAAATCTGGAGCAACTGAATCCTGCAAAATATTCCAAGTAACAGAACACTATTATTTTTGCTCTTCTGGTCTTGTTTCCTAGCATATATTGGAGGAATCAAGGCACTCCAATGTAACAAAAACTAATTACCACCATAAGGGGACAGTACACTTTAGGTATATTGAACTTCCTTGATTTCTCCAAAGTGTGTCAGGAAACAGGGCCAGATCAAGAATAAAAATCGAGGACTGTTGCTTCTATTACTTTGGATGATTCAGTTACTCCAGATTTACCAAAACTACTACCACCCTTTACTGTCAATTTCAAACCGGGTAGTCAGCCCTACATGCACTCTTACTAACGAATCTCTTCCAGTTTTGTCCATCGTGCACAACTTTTTACACCGCCCCCAAACCGAAGGGTTGCGTATTGTTTTCGGTGCCTGATATTTATTTATTTACTTATTTATTTATTTATCTGATACTGTGTTTGTTAACAGTCTAGCGTCCACAGGTTTAGCCGTATGATGTTCATTTTTTTTCTATTGATAGATATGCATCAGAACACAAAATGATTAACTTTTGGGCAAAGTCGCTCTAAAGGCGGTGTTGCCATCGAATAATGTCTTTTTTTTTCTTTTTTTTTCTTTTTTGTCTTATCCGCTTACATACACAATGTTGCACTATATCATGACGTCTCCTCCTCGGGTCGATTCCACAGTGGTTGGTAGTGGTTTGTAAGCACGCATACGAATTAATGTTAGCCGCGTTAATGACTTATGGGTGAATTATTTAATATATTTGGTGAGCAAACTATACAGTGATCATTATCTGATTGTTGGAGAGATTTTGTGAACACAGATACTCAGCTTTTGGAAAATAATTAAGCCTTACAAGTGTGGTTGGTTGGGAAGCTAACTAACCAATGTCACTGTGTCCCCGTAGGTGGTTATTGCTTGTAGTGATGTGGGCAATACTTTAAGGATTTTGGCGCCCCTTCGGCCCCAGCCACTAGCTTTTAGTTCTTCAACTGTCCCTCTTTTCTTTCTATTTCCTTCCTGCTTGCTGTCTCACATCTCTATCCCCGTCTCTGGCGCTACATGACCTCGCTGTTGCGGCGCGTAATATCAATCAACCAATCAATACCACTGTGGAATCAATGCCTAGTCTCCCCCTTCGTCTTTACCAGTCAGAATCACTCTCGTACACTGTTTCCACAACCCTTGTACACTCGTGATACATATTTTCTGACCAGAGTGTGAGGAGTAGAATGCTTGGAATCGCCTGGTATTACTCATTTCCCCACCCAAAACACTTACAGAGGCTGAGTTCGAATGAAGGGTATGTATGTGTGTGTGTGTGTGTGTGGTGCCTGCCGTTCGTCTCTGGTCAGAAATTACATATCACAAGTGTACGCTCTCTTTATATCCCCATACCAACTCGGAACACTTTCCTTTACTCTTTGATTAAGTGAGTTTTCTACACCTCATTAGTAAGGAAAAATATATGAATACAATATTCATGTACAGTTGCCTACACTTGAAGCTGGTATGGCTCGTTACTTGTGAGGTGGCTACGCAAAAAAATAAAATGAAAAAAGATGTTTGTTGACAGGCCGAGAGTAAAATATTATTACTGTCTGCTTGTCAACAAACTATAACTTTTGCTCACTTTTCTTCCTGTTGTAGGTATCTCACAAGTAGAGAGGCGTACCAGATTCATGTGTGGGCAACTGTACATTATAAAGAAACAATAAATTTTTTGCTATATTTGTTTTGTGAGAATTTTTGTGGGATCTTCATTTCAATATGTGGAAATCTGTGGGAAAAATTCCTTAATCTGTGAGAATTTGGTTCTACAAAAGTGGCAACACTGACCTCATTTGGATTTCAGTATCTTATCACCATATCAGTTTTTCGGACTCTAATAATTGTAAGATTAAACGAGTACTTACCAGTACGAAGGTTGATCGTAATTTCACGAACATTTAACTGCGTCACTTAGGTAGCAAATGAGATGCCAGCAGCAGTCGTCACAAGTCAGTCTTAAGAGAGGTTTGAGGAAGCAGTTAACCACTAACAAGGGATTGTAGGAACAGAAAAGTCTCGTGGGGAGAGACAAAACACTGGGAAGGGGAGGGAGGGCATTTACTACCTAAGTGACGCATCCGCTACCCTTTCTTACAATGGATACTCTGGCTTCCTTTTCCTTTCTACACTTACATCTCTAATCAGATATTATCTCAAGTTGCTGGATAGGATTGTTTCTAATGCTAATTTTCTTGCCGGCGGTTCACTTGATTGTAATCTGAGTCACCGTTGTTCTGTTACATCATTGTGCATGCTCTTCAAGATCAGAAGTAATGTGCTGCATCCTCTTAACTACCCTCTGCCTCCTCTTATGTTCCGGCTCATGTCACTCGTGGTGCATTGGACTCCCATAGCTCTGCTTACGTATTGCCACACTGTAAAACCTGATCGTTTGTCCCTTGGTCGGTGTCTCTGTGGAATGGCCTTGGTGAATCTGTCTATGATGGTGTAGGACTGGCTGGCTTTAAGAGTAGGGCTAATATGTATTTATTGAACAAACTACTCATCTTTCTTCCTCTAAGCTATCTTCATTTCTTCAGGCTGGATTCATGGGGCTGGGTTCCTCGGATTGATAGAATGCTTTCATTTGCTCCCAGCTTTGTGTATCTGGTCTATTTTAATAATAATAATGACTCGCTCTCTCTTACCCCATTAGAAATGTATTGACTGTAGTGATGTGGGCAATACTTTAAAGGTTTTGGCGCCTCTTTGGCCCCTGTCAATCCCTTTGAGTTCTTCAACTGCCCCTCTTTTCTTTTCTATTTCCTTCCTGTCTGCTGTCTCACCACTCTTTGAGAATTTGACATAAATGGGTGTAAGACAAAACAAACAACCAAATAATAAAAATATTGAACTTATGATAGTTTGCCGTTCCGCATCAAAAACTGATTAGTAAAGATACAAATTATGAGTCACGAGTTCATAAAACGTTCATATTATATAACCAATATCCCGAATGAGGGTATACCGGCTAATTACCCTACGAACGCAACAGAAAAGGACTGGTATAGTATAACATCACCAAGAGTAATTTAAGAAAGTTAATTTGAGTTGAATGAATACAATTTGGAAATCGGAAAGTAATCAGGAATAACGTTGTTAGTAGATTATTATATATTTTTTAACACTGGACATAGGTTTCATCAAGCCCGTTAGTCCGTTACCGTGGGCCAGGTCAACTGCTGCTCACACATACACACACGTCACGACTTTCGAACTGGTACCCAGCCACAGAGAGAGGTAAGTGAGGGTAATTCCAATACTGCAGCTGTTATGGTAAAGTCATGGTCTAATGTACTGCAACACCTTCCAATAACATTTACCAAAGCCAAACTATCAATACCATTGCTGCCCACGTAGTGTGTTGCTTTGTGTGGTTGCATATAAATCGTACTCAAAAGTACTGGGCATGTACAGTACACATGGCGTTCAAGTACAAACAAGCCTACAAGTACTATAAGTATCTTTCAAACTCCGTGTACATGGAATTGTGTATGTGAGTACGAGTGTAAATGTACATATACAGTCTCCAAAAACTATCGGCATATTTTAAGATATGTTGCACCATTGTGATTACACATACACATACAAACTTATCTATTCATACCATGTATATCTATGTGAAGACTGAAGATGTAAGTGTATGTATTATAATATGTATATAATATATATAGTTAATTTAAGAGATATTTCAATTGTAATTCCCATTCATGATCAATCACTAACTTATTATGTATTTTCAGCTCTATGGCTGCCAAATCAATAAACCGTTCATTATTATTATCATTATTAATGTGCAGACCATATGGAGCCGTGCGTAAGCGAGTTGCGATGTTTAAACACGTTACCCCTTCAATTCGTCTGGACCAGCCGTTTTCAAAATTGGTGCGGGAATGGAGTACAGTTGGCCAATATGCGACCGGGAGGCGTCCTCTTGTAAATCCAATGGGCTACATGTTCTGTAGGGAAATAATGGTATGAGTTTTAGTCGATGTGGTTTTTTTACAGCTGATGGGTTGATCATGTCTTTCCCTTTTGTACTTCATATTTATATCTTTCCTACATTAAATACATTAAAATTGTGGCTATTTAGTTTGATATTTTATTAAAAGAAAAGAAGATTAAAATAATTATATTCACCACAGAAAAGATTCACCACAGAAACTATATCACTCAATGGTATTAAACCATAAATAGTGTCCAAGGAACAATACAACAACCAACTGTACCAGTGATCTTGTTGAGGAATTGGAGAAAACTCACTTCTCCTGCCTAAGCCTCGAAACACTTTTCTTCAATTTGGCTGGTGTTGTGGATACAAATCCCTTAAAGTATGCACCACCTCATTTCTACATCTCCAACTTTCCAAAGGTTTCGCTTTGATTTGTATAAGATTGATTTATATTAGGCGCCGCAACAGGGTTTCTCTTCGACTTCTGAGAGCTGTATGAGGCTATATATACAGTAAATCGGTCCAGACTACTATGGAAAGCCACTTACATTACACTAACAATAATCAAAACAAGACAAAGACAATTTCATTTCTTGACAAGAGCGGTGGCTACACCTTACCACTTATTATGGTTTTCATTGCTCTAAATTATACACAACACCGACAGATTGATACCAACTATTGGACACCATGGATACTCAAGGCCGCAGGTATACGCGAGCTGTGAAGGCGGATATTCTGCAAATCATCAGGATGTGGGTGGCAGGGATGTCGGCTAAAGCCATCGCAGGAAGAATGGGCATCAGCGTCCGCACTGTGTACCGAAGGATCAACCGCTTACAAACAAATAGTTTCGATTCACCACAACCATATCAACGGTGCCTGACCAATTTTATATACAGAAACACCAACGCCATTAAAGACTCAGCCGTGTATAAACCTATTAGTTTACAAAATCTTCATGCTGGTTCATCTTTTTGTCTATATCTCCCACTGAGGCCCGAGGTAAGGACATAAAACGTACTCTACATCTCTGTTGAAAATAAATGTTATCTGTCCAGTATCCAGTTATCCCTAGACATGGGGTAATCATAATTTGTATTCATAATAGATTACTGTATTTCAATTAGCCGTAATCGAATACATTCGCATCGAGTTTTAATCGATTATACGTCGATGACCCATCGAATTAAGCTCCAAACTTAGACTAATTAACCCTTAAACCACTGTTATTTTTATTTAACTGAAAGATCCTAAGTTCTAATCTCCGGTACAATTTTTTCTTATTTTTTTTCTTTTTGACAAATGATACACCATTCCACCAGTGTAGTCCCAGGAATGCCCTTGGTCTAATTTTATTTTTGGTGGATATGTGTTTCTTTAATTATCAGCTTAAAACATCCAAATATTTATGGTTTTCTCAACATAGACTTTATGGTCTCAAGCATCAGGGATGCAGGCAGGCCTGGCTTGCATGCCCAATTTAGGAATGAATTCAAACCACAAAATGTTGAACACCTAAATTTAATACTAAATCTAAGGACAGTGAAAAAAATATTAAAATGACCAATGGAGGTGGGATTCGATCCCAGTACCCCAGCAGCCCAATTCGCCACCCGGGCCTTGCTATTTAATCGTGGTTGTTACAATGGTACGTACAGTACCTTCTGCTGTAGTTGTGTCATGGATAACTTTTGTGGTTGCAAAGCTGGCATGGTTTCTCTGGGGGACCAGCAACCACACCGGATAATGGACTCCTCCCATCCTCCTAACAAGTTCACATAAAAATAATTAGAGGAAATTTATTGACAAAACCACATGTAGGATCTTCACCCGGATAACATCGGGTATCGCAGTTAGTTCATTATAAATAATCCTGTGAAAGATTATGGTATAACTTTATGGAAGTACTTGGAACCGAGTAGAGGGAACCAATTATAACTCAAATTAACACTAGTGTAGACACGTCAAAGAACAATCCTCCTTAGGTGTAATTTGTTAAGTTTGTATGATCTTTTTAATCAAATTACCCATTATGACAGCAGACAGATGTATTATTAAAACAATACTTATGAATTTGAAATATATTTAACATCAGTATTTCTCAAGTTTTATGTTATTTAGTGAAAATTAACTGGTGATAAGTTAGAGCACCAGGAGCCTTGTCACAAGGAGAAATTGTGGTGGTCAACTAGTCATGTGTTCTCTTTTCCAAGTTCCTTCCGCTCACAGTATTTACCTAAAGAACTGTTCCCCACAGTGTTACAGGAGTGAGTCTAGCTGAGATAATGTTCGGTCATCTTATCCGCACCTCCTTAGACCTTTTAAAGAAAGATATCAGGCAAGACCGAAAAACAACTATCAACGCTCCCAGAAGGAACTGTCCAAATGCCAAATTGGTTACCAGGAGAAATAACATCTGGATAGGAGACATTAGGGGACATCATATGAGGTGACGTTGGATGATGGTCGTACTTTCCGACGGCATGTTGATCATGTTGATCCGACAGGTTGTGGGCAGGGACATTACTACAACTGCCCGTATGTTACAGGTGTCGAGTGGGTCAGCAATTTTCCAGTATGCCAAAGTTCGACATCCCAGTGCATAGTGTGTCCAAGAGTCAACCCCCGGTGCAGCTGATAGAGTGTCACTGAGGATGGTGTCGTGAGCCTTGAGGAGGATCGTCCATCCACGGTAACTTCGCCCTTCCTGGCCTCTCTCTGATGCTGCTGCTCTACCCCTAGTTCCGATCTAGGAAAACTTGCCCCAGTCTTCACCTGTTCCTGTACTGAGAAAATCTTTTTGAGTGTCCGTAAAACCTGATAGATACGAATATACACATACAGTATGTAACTTTAGGGGGGAGGAATTTAATTATATAATTATAGAACCTAATATAACACTTTATGTATGTTAGCTCGGGGTTTCGGGTACAGTTTAATAAATGGATTTAAAGCTTTACAATGTATAGTCATAGTGTTGAGGTGATGGCAATACACACCTGGGCAGAGGCACTCGAGCCGTGATCCAGGCCAGTCATTCTTGTACTATACTTAGCCAGCAATACAAATGAAGCCATCCTATCCGTGTGTTATTCTTCATCCTGTGTTACTACAAGGTCGACTAACAACTGGCCAAACAAAGGCACCAGCTGGCAAAAACACACCAGTTACACCTGTAGACTGAGGAACGGCTGTGGAACTAAATATTCCAATATGGGGAACAATTGTGGCAGTAAACACGTCAGTCTGGGGAACATAAAATTAATAACAAACACAGTAAGAACCAAGAGGTCAACAACACACCTCCTCTTATCTAATGGTAATTGAAGTCTATGTACACTAGGGCAAATCCACTCCAATCCTGGCGAGATCGCCAAAGTCTTAATGTTACACAACAGAAACAGATGTCATCACCGAAGACTCAGTAAGCATCAAAACCCACATGGGTATAAACAACCATGCCTCTCAACCTTGCAAAGGAATAAGCAACTGCACATGCCGGCAACCACACAGGAATAAACAACTGTGGAGCAACACTCGAACGGGGGTAAGCCATCGTAGACAGGGTCAGGATTCATAGAATACAGGGTTAGACCAATTTGGGCTTGGCACATGACGTGGTCTGACTGCCTGAACCTGCAGATGTCAGTCAGGTCTTGATATTTTTTTTATTTCAGACAAGTTTCTAATGAAAGGCTTTATATGAAAGTTATTTGTATTTTTTTATATATAAATAATCGATGAAAATAATCTTGTCGACCTTAGATTTCAGCATAACATACATACACATATATGTGGAAACAATACATTTCGAGCATTAAATAACAAAACACGGTCGTGCATAAATTAATCTAATTTAGCTACATGGTTGACCTCTTATATAATACTAATAGATAATCAACGATAATTTCTAAAATGTAAAGTAGTCTAATTATACTTTCAGAATGACGATAATGACACTGGATACAGAATCTGCTATGATGGGCACCTTTGTTGTCGCTCTCTACCTGTTGAATACAGCCACTGCAACACGACAGTCTTTTGTTACCAGTGTTGTTGATGGTATTGGCACTTCCCGAGGAGGTGCAGCTGACGACATATTATCACAAATGAACATCCTATCCAAACAATACACGCCAAAATGCCTCACAGTTGTGATAGTACCAAGTGAGGTAGAGGCTACATGGTCTCCTAAACAAAACCACCAAATTTCTGAAGCAAAGAGGATTTCTGCAGAAACCTCTAACTTCTCTATTGAGTTGGATTCTCACATTTTCATTACTGCTGAACCCTTGCACCAATTTCAGGAAACCCTTGAAAGTGTTAATAGCAAGATTGGAAAAATAATTTCGTGTACCTTTGTAAGTTATATAGTACCTTTTACTCCAGTCTCTTCTTTCTTGGCCTCACTTACCGCCTTGCCCTCCAACATCCAGCTCACAAGATATTATTTCTTTTACACTCAAAACCTGATGGTAGCAGAAAAATTACTTTTAGACCCAGGTCTGGCAGAGGAGGAAAATGTGGCTGTAGTAATCAAGCAGGAGTTCCACAACAAGACTTTGTGGTCTGTGTTAACTCGCCAACTCTTGCACCCTTCCGGCTCCCCGAAAGTCCTCAAAACAAATACCTGGTCTCGTGACACTGGCTTCACCAGTACTCAACACATCTTCCCTGACCAGATGAAAAACTTCTACGGGAAGGAACTCAGGGGGTCAGTTATGCCTTTCTCTCCATTCATAATGTTTGACAAAATTGAAGGTTCTTTGGTAGTTAAACCAAAACCATCACTCGAAGTTTATATTCTAGGGGCAATCGCCCAGCAACTGAATTTCACTTACGTTCTTGTACAACCCGAGGATGGTCAATGGGGCTCGCCAACTGTTGATGTAAGTATGTTAATATTTTTCAATTACTAAATTTGTTTCTTATTATTGACACTATTATTATGTGAATTCAGTTCCCGTAGATAAAGATATTCCATTCCAAATTAATGTGTAAGTGCCCTGTATCAATGCACATCCATTACATGATAAATGAACCTGATTTCTCGCTCAACATTTGTCCCACGTGCTTCAGATTTACCATAATGTCTATATAGGTATTGCCTGCATTCAGACAATAACAAAAAAACATTCTCACTTCCCATCCCACGGATTCTGGTCCGAGATTTGCCAGTGCATGCAAAGCTTGATGAGGAAAGGACAGTGGCCATCCATAATCTAAGTGAGAATAATGATTGCATGATCCCACAATACATCATTAAATTTTGCAACATAAAGCAATATATCATAACCTTAGGTAGATGACTGACCTTGCTTAAAGGAGGGCCTCAGTTCAGAAAATGTTAATAATAAACTTGACAGTTACGTCCATAAAGCAAGTGGGTTAGAGCTTTACATATCTGATTCAACTTCAAGGTACAGTATTAACACTTGAAATTATACGTCTATTGTACAGTACATGTTCTTTCCCTTAGGGTCACTGGACGGGTGTGGTGGGAGACTCATTATATCGTCACGCCAACTTCTCCTTTTGTCTGAACATGAATTTAGAACGGCGAAAGGTGATCGATTTTACCAGAGTATATTATTATGATCCTTTGACCTTCGTCACTGGCAAGACTAATCCCAGCTCACTTTGGAAGAAGCTTATTACTCCTTTCAGCAGTAAGTCCGCAGGGTGAGGGTAATTGCATGGAAGTATCTTTTCCTTTACACAACTCGTGCTTTGTCAAGGTTCAGTAGGCAGCAAAATTTGTCTCACAAAAATACTGATCTTACTAAATTACAATATCCTGTTTATCTGGAGAACAAATTAATCAGTTTCTCTAGTTTTACAGCTTACGAGCCTGTGAAGATTATATTTCCATATTGTACTTCATGACTTGGCAGCTGTGACAACAGGACTTTTGCCGATGACTGTGCATTGTGGAAATCTAAGCTTCTCGTATCATAAATATGCTTCTTTGGATTTTGTAATATAGTATGGTGAATGTGTTTGTTCTATGATAATCCTCTATGTCAACCTTCAAGAAATGCTGAATGAAACAACAGACCTTTTTTCCGCCAAATATTCTCTTATTATTTATAATCTCTAACCAGGGATGGGCACATCTGTATCCACATGTATTCGAACACAGCCTTTACATGTACAGTTACTCATAAAATTTAACACCCGTAGTTTTAAAAAAATTGAGGGCCCTTACTGGAGCTCTATGAATTCTCCAAACTACTCCAGGCAACAGATTTCCTATTCGAAACACTGAAGCGTTTTGTGGCCTGGATTATTTGGAGGGTTCATAGAGCTCCAGTAAGGGCCCTCAAATCTTTTTAAACTACGGGTGTTAGACCTTCCCCTGTCAAGGCACCTTTTATACGTGTGATATATGCTGACAACAGTATACGTGGCGTCAGTAACGGCGCTTGAGGGAACAGGCGTTGGTCTGCTCGACACACTTCAAACCAATATTGAATGAGACGAAGTATGAGTTAGGATAGTGTTTCGAGCCAATAATCCTTCCTCCAAACACCCTCCCATATACATCCATTTCTAATGTCAAGAACAAAGTTACCAGAAAAAAGTATCACATGAGATATGATGGGGTCTATCTTAGGGGTGTCTTAATTTTAATGAGAGACTGTACTTGGTGACTGGCTGGACAAGGAACTGTAACCCAGTGATACAGTGTTTTTCACCTCAGATGTTGGGATATTTTTACTATGTTCTCAAGGATATAATATATTCATTAATAAAATAATCAGTATTTCCTGACAGGAATGTAACTCGCCCCCAGGCACGGCGCCTTTTTATAAGTGTTATACCAGCAGGGAATCTTGTTACTACTGGAAGGTGTATAGCAGACTCATATATTAAGTACAGTTGTATTCTATAGTAGTGCACGACAGAAATATATATATATATATGTAGTAGTGGTCAAGCACCTATGTAGAGTCAACCCGCCTGTACTCAGAGAGCTGCCTATGACGATGGTTCCCAAGGCTGGAACACTCCACAAGAAGATGCTGCACTATCAGAGGGACCAGACAATCATCACACTAGGGAGGGTGAGTCCCCTCCATTAAAAAAACATGAGTTCATAATGTGTGGCCAATGCGGAGACAGACAAGAGCCGTCTCCCACCGGCGGGACAGGCTGCTGTAGCTCCACAAACCAAGGCACTGGCGGATGTGGCGGAGCTTGTTAGCTCCAAAGGCTTCCCATCTTTCATGCCAGCAGGAACGAACGACAGCATCTATGTAGGGTCGAAGGTCCACTGCAGGAGCAGGACGTCGCCTGGCAGGAGGTTGATAACTGGAGAACACAGTCTTAGCCAGGGCGTCAGCCCGTTCATTCCTATCCACACCCACATGGGCCGGGACCCAACAGAAAGTGACTTTGCGGCCACGACGACCCAGGAGGACAAGCCACTCAAGAATGGCCAACACCAGGGGATGGGGAGAGTTAAAATTGCACAAGGCCTGCAAGGTACAACAAGAATGGTTAAAAATAGTAAAAGAACTCTGCGGGACAGTTAAAATCACTTGGAGGGCATATAAATTGGCCCAGAGCTCGGCAGTAAAAATGGACATGACAGAAGGGAGCCTACCGCCACGGCAAAAGTAAGGAAACACAACTCTAAAACCAATTCCAGCATCAGACTTTGACCCATCAGTGTACATAGGGAGGGACTCCCTGTGAGTGAAAGCATGTTCTAAAAAGAGGGAACGAGCCAATGGAGAAGGAAGAGATTCCATCTTGTCTGAAGAGCGGGTGCAGGTGTAAACTTCTGGAAGAAGCCATGGAGCCACCCTGGGGACCCTCACAGGACAAATCTGGAAGTCATCAATGCCCATCTCCTCTATAGCCTTCCTGACCCAGAAGCCAAAGGGCCATGGTGCACGAGAATGTGAAAAGTAGTACTGAGACATGATATCAGATGACACCGCCAAGCAGGGAAGGGAGTCAGGAAGTCGATGTAATCGATACCAACAACGAACTATCAAGGACTGGGGACGGAAATCAAGAGGCGGCTCATCAGCATACACCAGGAGACTGAGGATTGGGGACGACCTGACTTTATAAAAGCATGGTATAGGCGGAGGAGGGTGGCCCAATCAGCCCCCCAGGATGTATTGCCTAGGACCCTCAACAAGTTGAGAGTCTGTGACTATAATTAGATGTTAATTGTTTGTGACAAATGAACAGATTATTTTCTTGAATCTCTCAGGACTGGCAATACTGATCACCAGACATGTTAAAGTGAGGAGATAAACTATAGTATCCGCTAAGAAGAAAATATACTGTAGGTGGCCTGCTTCTTGAAACAATGTTCACTTCCACAAGAATGTAATGCATTCACAGTATCCTTCCATGCTGGGTGCATACAATGATCCAAATACAAAATGTAATGAGTTATACATGTGTGGCCGCAGAAGAAGTAAAGTTCATTTGACATGACAATGTTTTATACTGTAATACAATAACATTTCAAGTTATATTTCCTCAAGATTAACTAATACAAAATTTTTAATGTGCATACAGGTTTGGTGTGGGTGGTGGTGGTGTGTGGTGTTGGTGGCACGGTACTGTTCTACGATATGATTGATCGTGCCCAGACTGTTATCAGTTCATCCCGCAGTCTGTCTTCCCATACTTTTATGCACATATTTGGCTCCTTCCTCGGCCAGACACTTAGCAACATACCCTGGCTCCTCGCGGGACGGGTGAGATATTCTTGATAGAGACTAACTGAAATTCAACATCATTATCATCATCATCAATGCCTGGATTCCCAATTTATCAAGGGTTAATTAAGGAGGCTTCCATCGCCAGGGGTAGAAAAAGGAAGCAGAATACAAAATATACAGACATAGTATCCAGTAAAGTTGGCCTCACACACAATAATCTCCTTTCAAGCCCACGAAATTCTCAGTTCCCCCCCATCCTCTACAGGTACAGCAACAATCAAATATCCATTAACACTTTCCTTACATTGTAGTAAATATCTTGGTAATAAAGATAACACGTGTATATATGATTTTGCAACACATTAATAACTGAGTGGGTTGAGTTGACGTCAGGTGTTGTATGATTATATTTTGATATGAGACTGATATATTTTTTCACGATGGAAGGAAAATGTCGGTGTGATTTGGCTGTACTTATCTTCAAGACATAAGTCCCTTTACTTAGCCCTTGTGAAAGGAGCCATTCCATGAACTTTCAAGTTAAAACCGGGTTGCCAGCCCAAACGTATACTCCTCCTTGTGCATCTCTTCCACTCTAGCCAATTATGCACAAGTTCTTTTATTTCATTCACATGTATTCCACGCTTTCATACACAATAACTAATATTAGTCTAACCCTTATTCTCTGCCCCTCGAAGGTTCTCCCGTACAGATTTTGCAATGTTTAAAAAGCCCACTACAATATTCAACCAGAGCATTTTCTCAAGTGTTTCGAAATATTAGAATCTGGCTATTCGAAATCTTACTGTGGCTGGGCAATGGACACGACTTTTGTGCACCATAGTACACTGGCGCCGCTATGTTTCAACGCCTCTACACTGACTAAGTTTACATTTTATATTACCATACACATCAGTTATACCAAGGCCAATATATATACCAGGTCAGGTCAATAACCCGCCCACTACAGGTATCAATTTCAGGCTTACTGCCCTTTGCATCTAAAGAAACCGAGAGATTAAAAGAGACACGCAATTTTAATAAACGCCGTATAATAATGTCTTATGAATTCACCACTTCACGATCATATGCAATTTAAAGAATTAATTGTCGTGTCGGCATGATTAATAATTTCAATAATGGTACGAGGGAAAGGCTACAGATTAAGCCTACAGTTAGAGGATGCTGTGGTCGGTATGCTTTCAAACCTACTGCCAGCGGAAATATCCTTATCTAACTAGACCAGTGGACTATATGTGTTCTCAGTCTGATCAAATAAGCCCTATCTCTATGCTACGATATTATTATTATTATTATTATTATTATTATTATTATTATTATTATTATGCCACGAGTCAACAGTTATCCTCTCACCATAACGCTTCTTTTCCCAGATAGTCCTTGGGTTTTGGTTGGTTTACAGCCTACTGGTGACTACCTACTACAAGACGTCCCTCACTAGCACCCTAGCAGTGCCCTTCAAACCTCCCACCATTAATACACTTCAACAACTCCTTAGTTCTAACATCAACCCAGCAATGGTCAATAACAAGGTTAGCATATAGAATTCTTTGTTCAGTTGGCCGCACTCCCGTAAGGGCCACACAGCGTTGTCAACTCTGGTCGAGATCGTAATCCCGAACCACCAACTCGAAGCACTCATTAGTGGCAGTGAATGGAGCTTACAATTAGTGATTCAGTTACCATTTCGGACAGAGTTGACAACGCTGTGTAGCTCTCACGGGAATGCGGACAACTGTACGAAAGGTAAATGTGTTCTTTTTTTTTCTCTCTCTCTCTCCTTCCCTGTTGTGAGTGTTCTTTCCCATTCCCATCCGTCTCCCTTTCAGTAATATAAATATATCTGATAGAGATTTGACTTTGGGATATTGGGCAGAGTCATTTTATGCAGATTTGGAAAATATAGCTGGTGTGAAGAATTTGTTAACTGACCAAAAGCCACAATTAACCAAGTTCTGTAGTCATAATAGTGATGTACAGTTGGTGAATAATGTATGTGAACACTTGGCGGCTTCTGGCAACATCCCCAAAAGTAAACACATCAATGAGAGAAAGTATTTATGAATTGACGTGGTTGGTCAACGTCAGCCAATATCAGTTTTCCTTATGTAGTAATGAATACATTTTGTCTATCACTAACGTGTTTATCACTGACATTGTTACCAAAAGCAACGGTGTCCAGATGGATAGGAAATCACACTATAACGTGATCATGAATGTAAGTAAAACCCACACTGGTAGACGAACTATTTTAATTCCAGACGTATGGTGTCCAGATATTGTGTTCCCCATAACAACTGTACAAACAGTGTACTAATAATCCAATGTCACCGAGATGGAGCTCATCTCAGTGACAACCAGGAAATAACTCGTGCATCAAGTCGTGACGTGTGTGTGTGTGTGTGTGTGTGTATGTGTGAATAGCAGTTGATCTGGGCCACGGTAACGGGTTTGATGATGCCAATGTCCAGTGTCGGAAAAAAAACGATTTCACGGCCTTCCAAGCACTTTACGCCTGAGGCCTTTACACCAATATTAAGGGGAAAATTTGTGTTGGTAAAACTGAATCCTCCAAGCCATTGCAAGCAACAGAACACTTATTTTTACTCTTCTGGTTATGTTTCCTGGCATACTTTGGAGGAATCAAGGCACTCCAATGTAACAAATAAGAATTACCATGGACCTTAAAAGAAAGCAATACGTCACGTTTAGGGAATTATCGCCTTATAATCTTAACGTGTATAGTTGGCAAACTTTTGGACACCATTGTTTGAGACAAAACTGGAAAATACATAGAAGCCAATAACATAATATGAGATTTTGTAGTATAGCTTTAGAAATATACAATCCTGCCTCACGAATTTACTAGACGTGAACAACGAAACAAAAGCTGTAGATGAAATTTTCCAAAAAGCTTTTGACAAAGTTCTATACAAAAATAAAGGTTAATTTAAAAGCAACACGCACATGGCATCACCAGTTAAGTATTGTTCTTAAGTGGCTTGAGGACTGGTTAGCAGAATAAAGAAAACAATAGGAAGAGAAGTTGGAAAAGATCAAACACAGAATGACTAAAATTATCCCAAACCTACGTAACGAAACATAATATTATGAAGAACCAGTTAAAGCGTTGATGCCGTATGATTTCTCCTCTGAAGGCATATGTATAAAGTCAATCATCTATTTATATCACTTCTTACGGTGCCTTACATTCCTAAAATATTTAAATTTATAGAATATTACTTATAATCTAAGCGGGCTTTTAATCTATTCTTATCACAGTAATCCTCTTCATTTCAGGGTGCATCACATCGGCTTTTCGCGACTTCAGAAGTCCCTTTGTACCAGAAAGTATATAAAAACCTTCAATATTTTCCTAAACCTGAGATGATGTCTCTAGTAACAGGAGGACAATATGGCTACATAAATTACAAGACACCTATTGAATTTACCATGGTTACAACGTTCTCCAAAATGTATGCACAAACTAAGTTTCATATGGCCATGGAGGAATTCTTCCCTGGTGGATATTCTTGGGGCTTCCCTAAGGTTAGTTAGCCTACCATCTACAGTCTTCGTCTAGGCAGCTAAGCATTATATACCCTTTTTGTAACTGTGTAAGTGCAGCAAGTGAAAGACAAAACTTACTGTACACTCGTGATTCGTAATTTCTGACCACAGTGTGAGGAGCAGAAAGCTTTCGAATCGCCTGGTTTTGCTCATTTCCCCACCCAGTACACCTATAGAGCCTGAGTTCGAATGCAGCTTGTGTGTGTGTGTGTGTGCGGTGCCTGCCGTTCGTCTCTGGTCAGAAATTACGTATCACGAGTGTACAGCCTGTAACCTGTTGAATAAATTCGCGGAGTGTCTGATACAGCTACAAGTGTCTGGTAACACTGCACAGTAAAAAGACGTGTACTACGTGCGTTTTATAATATCTAAGTTCATGAGTACACAAAAATCTCTCTAACATACTGCAGTAAGATACAATTCCCGACGTCACGAACCTAAGAAAAGCTGCCACTTTTCACCAGATAATATAATTGTTAACATCAAAGTTGGGGAAGTTATCGGTCGGTGATCTCTTTCCCGCATGATTTCGGCCTCATAAAAATGCATAATTAGAGGTGAAAAACTTTTCTGATTGCTCTCATTATTTTGAACATAGGGCATTGTTCTGTCAGAAACATAGTGTTTTTTTTGTTTTAAGCCATAGGTGCAGGTATGAACTAATATAAATGTTATTAGTTCTGCCTTGAACACTCCAAGTATGCCAGGAAACAGGACCAGATGAACAAAAATAATGGTGTTATGTTGCTTGGAATAGTTTAGACTCACTTTAGAGGAATCATTTGCTACACATTTACCAAGTGTACTTTCCACTTAACATAACATTAGACAATGCAATAAAAAAATGAGGGAAAATGTTCTTTTTATGAATTGGAGTGCCTTCATTCTTCCAAAGTATGAGGGTTTAGTAGTACAGTTTAATTATTGTATTATAAAGTACAACTTCTACTGGTATAGTCTAATTACCATGTTATAGAGCTTTTTATATTTGTAATGTTATTTTGTTATTTCAGTGCAAGCATATAAAAGTATACGAATAAACTATAAGTACTTCTTAAAGGTAAAATGAACAAGAAAAAATTACGTACTGTATAATAATTAAGGTTACAGTAAGGTACACGTATAGGCCTATATATAGAAATAATCCCTCTGGGCTTGGTACTTCTATTCACCGATTAACTTATCAGATAATTAAGTATACAATTATTTATAAAGCTATGTAAAAGAATATAAAAGCTTGAAAGAAAGCTATAGTAAGTACTGGCACTGTGCTAAACTAGTTGTTATTTGGGCTCCAATGTTGTCTTTTGACTTATTTGCCCATAGTGGCCTCCTCTGGGTATGTCTTGGGAACCTGTGCATTGTTTTGCCCATTTCTGGGCGCGTTGAACAACCCTATGCTGTACAACAAGGCATATTTTACTGTGGCTATAGGGAGACTGACGGAGACGTTGGTGTTCAACATGGCGCCTGTGTGTCACGTGACTCTCCTCAACCAATCAGCAACCAGCATTACCAGCTCGACTGAAGCCTGCCCTGCCAAACTCTCTATAATATAATATATATACAGAGCCATAGATATAGAGTCTATATCTATGGCTCTGTATTACTCTACACTTTTTGAGTCTCCTCGAATTTATTCAACAGGCTGTACATACGAAATGAGTTAAATATGATCTAAAGAAGACAGAGGTTATCATGACTGGACATCACTGAAGAGTAATAATATACTTAACCATAATAAACACCTGCATACTATTATGTACTATGTTACTTTTTGATGGAAGTATTATGTAACCGAACCTACGAATGTTAAAAGCATTACCTGTGCGACAAATTAAACCAATTCTCTTTCTCTACAGGGTTCACCCTACCTAAGGATAATTGATCACACGATGGGATGGTGTGTGATGAGTGGTCTGACAAAGAAATGGCTCAAAGATCTCTACAAAATCTATGAGAAGAAGCAAACCGAAGAGAAATCTTCTCTTGAAGCACAGCAGGACGCTGTGATTAGAAGTGAAAATGAGCTAGTAAGTCTGGAATATGAACATTTGGAAATGAAATATAAACAAGTATTATTGTACAGTCGGCGGCAAAAGTCCTGTCGCCTCACTTGCTTCACCGAGGCACGGGATGTTCATAGACTTGAGATTATTAAGTGAAGAAAATGTACGTATTCCTCGAGTCCATGAACACTGCTTGTCTCGGTGAAGCAAGTGAGGCGACAGGACTTCTGCCGCCGACTGTACACTCGTGATACATAATTTCTGACCAGAGTGTGAGGAGGAGAAAGCTTCGAATTGCCTGGTATTGCTCATTTCCTCTCCCAGTACACCTATAGAGGCTGACTTCGAATGCAGGGTGTGTGTGTATGCATGTGTGGTGCCTGCCGTTGGTCTCTGGTCAGGGATTTCGTATCATGAGTGTACTTAATTAGGAAAATTGTGTTAACATTCATAACTTTATGTGCTAATCAATATTTTTCAGCTGAGCAAAAAGTTTCTACATGGTTCACGAAACACTCAAGTTTATTTCTTCTCTCCACTCACAGGTTGTTCTTGGGTTGGTCCATTTCCAGGGTCCGTTTTTCATCTTGTTATTTGGTGCTGGAGGAGGAGCCTTGTTGTTCTCTCTGGAACTGCTCAAATAACTATATTAATCATGACTGATATGCATGTTTACCTTTGTCAATAATTTTATGGTGAATAAGTAAAAGTCTAAGAAGAATATAATGAGTTAGGTAGTAATACCGTCTCTCGGTGTTATTTCATGTTTATAAAGGCATGTTCTGTCGTACAGTGGTCATAACCTTTATGAATAATAAAATAATTTAAAGTTCGTTGATTTTGATAATCCAGTGCCGGTAGTGAAGCAGGCTATTATGATATTATGCAGCATAAACTGTACACTCGTGATACGTAATTTCTGACCAGAGACGAACGGCAGGCACCACACATACACACACACCCTGCATTCGAACTCAGTCTCTATAAGTGTACTGAGTGTGGAAATGAACAATACCAGGCGATTCGAAGCTTTCTGCTCCTCACACTCTGGTCAGAAATTATGTATCACGAGTGTACCACACGATGATACAGAGTACGATGAAAGGAACTCAGAGAAGCAAAATGAATACTAAACAACATTTAATACTTTTGTTGTCACTCTTTAAATTGCTTGGCACATATTCAGCACCAGACTGCTGTAACACCAAACCACGCCTCCGAGAAGAGAAGAAGATTTTAGGGCTTTACGCCTATCGACTCGTGTTGGTCATTAAAAAAAATAGAAACTTTACATTTATTACACTCGATTAATTATTATTTCAGTAATAATGTATAACAGTATATGAAATATCATCCAC
This sequence comes from Petrolisthes manimaculis, assembly GCA_034508575.1. Taxonomy (NCBI): domain Eukaryota; kingdom Metazoa; phylum Arthropoda; class Malacostraca; order Decapoda; family Porcellanidae; genus Petrolisthes; species Petrolisthes manimaculis. The sequence goes on along the minus strand of JAWZYT010002440.1, from coordinate 92,825 downwards.
ATATAAATAAACCTATTGCACCTTGTAAATACTTCCTTTTACTATACAGTACAGCAAATCCTTAACATTAAACTTATCCTACACTTTTACGATTCTTTTCTGACTATTTATCATCTCGCATGCGTTAGCAAGTAGCAAACCTTCACGTGGTGCCCCTGTTAATCCTCGGAGACTAATTGCTACACCACGCTCAAAACCGTGCCCAAAATCCAGAGGTGGTATTTAACGTGGTAAAAGGATATCATTGCTCCGACAAAGATCTAAACTTAAAGGATGCAAACGATACTGCCCTGATATGGGTAAAGTTTTGGTGTGATAAGATATGATATAATTGTGATCCCACATGCAATTTTGACGACATCATCCAGGAAATCCACCATTGACAGTGGAATACAAGAGTGCATGCAGAGAAACTTGAAGAGCCTGCAGACCCGTCGAATAACCCTCTATTAGTCTATATGTATATTCTGAGAGCAGCCACATACAGCTTTCATATCAAAAACGTCTTTTGATGCTAACAGCTAATTTTTTTTTTACACACATGGCATACTAATTTGCAGACCCTTGCAACCAAATTTGTTTCAATCTCTTTGAATCTTCTGTCTGTCAGCTAGTACAGTTATCCCTTCCCTCAAACACTCCAAGTAGCCTGCATGACTGTCTCAAAGGTTGCATGTCACTGCATCTACCAGGTCTTCCAGTAGACACAATATTTATGAGTCCACTTGGAGTTACAGATATAAAATACTTTACAGTACAGTATTGCAATTTTTATAGGATGACCAGAGGACATACTTTGTGTATGTGCAGTGGCAGTATCGTAACCAATGAGGTTCAGAGGTGTGGTTATTGAGCACTGGCTACTATTGTATTTAAGGGGGTGCGGGAGTAGGGGACAGGCATGGGGGGGTTAGGAGGGTGCGGGAGTTGGGGACAGGCTTGGGGTGGGTAGAACGCCTGTCCCCTATTCCCGCACCCCACTTTGGGAACCCCCGCCTTACAAAGTTCAAGTTGAAGTTAAGAGGTCCCGCAGACAGGTCATAGTATCACTGGGGAGGATTATGAAGGGTAGATATGTGAGTATGGAGGTGAAAAGGGGATCCTCATCAACACCAAGAAACTACATCAACCTTATAGTCATCATCTGGTCCCTTTCTCTATATAAAATTTTGTTACTTAACAAATTTACCATTTCTAATAAGTGGTCACTGTCTAATCCAATGTAGTGCATTGGATGAGTTCTCGAGTGACAAATTGCCAATGTTTTTTTATAATCTTCGTTTTCTTCACTCGTACAGGTCACATAATAATCATTGCTTTCATCAGTCTTCCTCTTCATCACTTGAGCTCCTTATTTCTTTCCTGATTGTTGTCACACTTTCTCTGGCGCTATATGACCTCTCTGTTGCGGCGCCTAATATCAATCCATCATCCTCTTCATCACTTGAAAGTAAAACATCAGGAGAGAATTGAGGATTATTTTTGTGTATGAGTTTCTTATGCCTCAGGTATTTCTGTATTGCAGCACACATCAACCCGGAGCAAAACAGAGTTGGTCTGTGTGGCTATACCAATCTCCTTGGCATCAATACCTGAAATACATTTTTTTTTTTTTTTTTTTTTTTGCTCTTGAACACTTGCATCAGCTGGTATTTCGTCAGGTAGAAATTTCCCTGTTTACTCTTGAAGAATTTTTATATAAATAATTTTCCCGTGTAGACTTCAATATTCCTTAAAACAGGAATTTTACCTGCATCTGGCAACATTGAGTCCAACCTACCTACGCCATCTGACGGTACAAAGTAAAATTATAAACAACCATTGCAGCAGTAGTCCAACCAACAATGCTCTCATTTTTAAGGTAATTACTCTAATTTAGCGTAATTTGGGGTTATTTAAGGTAATTTACTTCAATCCTTCCAATATATAATTTGTCAGAAACTACCTACATTAGTAGTAAAATAACATACTAAAATTGTGTGTGAAGATTTCAGTTTATGTTCACCTACTTCGATCAGTATCTAAGGTAATATAGCTCAATCTAAGGTATTTTCACCCACTTTTTAAGGTAATATAATTCAATCTAAGGTATTTTCATCCCACTTTTTAAGGTAATAGAACAAATATTTCACGAGAACCCTGAGTCGGGCAACCAAACCAACGCCATCTGACGGTACAAAGCAGAAGCCAGCAGTAAACAGAGCAGTGTTGCCAAATATGGTGAATTTTCCCTAGACATGGAAAATTAAAGGTTATTATAGATATAGGTTATTATAGACACTGGCACAGCTCCAACAACGGCCCTGCAGCTAAATAATAATAATAATAATAATAATAATAATAATGACAGGCGAGTAAACAGGGAATTTTTTTGATAAAAAGGGAAATTTTGTAAGTTGAACCTAGGGAAATTTCGTCCAGCAGATCTGGCAACACTGAGTCAATGGCAGTATAGTAAGAGACAGTTTTGGTTCTGGAGTGAGAAGATATATTTATTAGTAAATTATATACGGACTTTTTTTTACGGAGTTGACCTGTTTTTGGTATTATTGTCGAAGTAAGTAACCGAGGGACTTTGGGTTGATGACACTGTGGTTGGTATTGGTTTGTAAGCATCCAAACGAAAGAATGTCAGCTTGTATTAATGATATAGGCTATGGGTGAATTAGAAAATGAATTAGGTGAGTAAATTATGCAGTGATTATTATTATTATTGGATGTATTTTGTGAATGTGGATACTCAGCTTTTGGAAAATACTGACACCCGTAGTTTTAAAACATTTGAGGGCCCTTACTGGTGCTCTATGAACCCTCCAAACTACTCCAGGCAACAGATTCCCTATTCGAAACACTGAAGCGTTTTGTGGCCTGGATTATTTAGAGGGTTCATAGAACTCCAGTAAGGGCCCTCAAATGTTTTAAAACTACGGGCCTGAAGCCTTACAAGTGTGGTTGGTTGGGAAGCTTGCAAACCAATACGTTAAATATTGAATGAATTACCGTTATTGCGTATGATTTGTTTAAGTTTAAGTTTTTGGGTCCCGCAGAGGGCTGCTCGTGGGCAGCATAATATTCGGGAGTTGTGCGGGGGATTTAGGGTAGGATTAGGAAGGGGGTTAGGATGAGGGTGGATTGGGTCAGGGACTGTGGGTTGAGGATTAGGATTGGGGAGGTAATGATTGGTGATTCTATTTCTAAAAGTGTCAAGAGTGGGGCTATTAACTATATGAGATGGGAGATGATTCCACTCTTGGATGCTGCAGGGAAAGAATGAGTGTCTAAATATATCAGTGCTTGTCTGGTATGTATGGTATTTTAAGTTGTGGCTGCCTCTAGTGGACCGTATACTTGTAGGGTGTAGATATGTGTCTATGTCAACTAACTTGTTTGTGATTTTGTATATCATCTGTTGTCTGTGTATCTGTCTTCTTGTTGCCAATGGGTCTAGTTTTGTGTCTTGTTTAAGCAAAGTGACTGATGTAGTGTGTCTGTAATCACGTCTGGCCCATCTTGTAGTTTTGTTTTGTATGGACTCTAATTTATTTATATTATTGTAAGTGTGTGGGTCCCAGACGGTGTCACAATACTCTAGGTGTGGTCGGACGAAGGTGTTAAAAGCAATAATTTTGATGTCTGTGTTACACCTGCTGAGGTTCCTGCGCAAGAACCCCAGGACCCTACTAGCTTTGGCCCTGATGCTACCTATGTGTGTGTTCCACCTCATGTCCGATGAGATGTGGACGCCCAAGTATTTGTGGGAAGGGACTGTGTTGAGGTTAATGTTGTGTAGCTGATATGTATATGGAATGGGATTATGAGCACGGGTAAAACGGATGTGATGGCATTTGTCTGGTCTGAATGTCATCTGCCACTTGACTTCCCATCTTCAAGTGCAGTTAGGTCGTCCTGTAGTCGAAGGCAGTCATTCCTATCTTTGATTGGTCTGTAAACTAAGCTATTTTTTACTTTCATTACCCACTAATTAGGACCATTCTAAGACTATTTTCTTCTATGGCATTTACTCCGCAAATGCCCCATTTTAGAGATAGCCTAGGCATTTTGAAATTAGCCTGACCTAACCCAGACCGCATCAGGCTACCGGGTCCTAACCTGGGCAGTCTACCGGGACCTACCATAGGCAAACTACTGGGACCAAACCCGGGCAGACTTCTGGGACTGTCCAATGTTTACAATGGCAGGAAAACACTGAACTTAGGCTCTGGAGAGCTGCTTAAATTTTCTAAGACTCTTTAATGGATTACCATTAAATGTCCGGAGAAGTGAAAATTGCATGATTTTTAAGAAAAGACTGAAAACATATCTGTTCGCTGAGTGTTATGACACGGATGATATGAGTATTACAAGTGATTATAGTGTTTAATAATATTGAAGGAGGCCCTGCGGAGCACCAGTTGCTGGTGGAGCGGGGCATTGAATATACAACAACAAGTAACAAGTATTATACCAAAAATTCATTACACATCAACATATTACATTGTCCCTTTGTGAAATATACACAAATTGTAAATGTTTGCCACATGGACCTTTTATGCAGATATACCTAATTAACATTTTCATTGTTTTTAATGACGTACGGTAACAATGTACGGTAATTAATGTTTTCTTTGTTTTTATTGTGTTTTCAGGTACCACATCGAGGGAATAACCCCAAGATAATAACTTGTAATTAATTGATGTTTTAGTGATGTAATGATGTTTTCTTTGTTTTTAATGACCTTAATAAACTTTGTGTGTGTAAATTCAACGACGTAACAATATAATAAAAAATTTCTTTGTTTTCATTTTTTTTTTTCAGGTACAGTCGGCAGCAGAAATTCGTCCCACTCTGCTGTAGTGAAGGGAGTCTGGGGATCTGGTAATACTGTGTGAGGGAGGGAGGGAGAGAGGAAGGGAGGGAAGGAGAGAGAGAGCGTTGTCAGTTATGGTTTAAACTGCAATTACTAAAGATCGTTTGGACAGAGATACCTTAAGAATTTATTTCTAATATATACTGAACTTTATGTAATAAAGTGAGTATTGATAATAATATTGATTCTGAAAATCATAGAATTATGCATTATTTGGGTGCATCCTATGATTATTCCCCGTAGGGGGGTATTGCCTGTAGTAATGTGGGCAATACTTACAGGGTTTTGGCGCCCCTTCGGCCCCAGCCACTGAATTTTAGTTCTTCAACTGTCCCTCTTTTCTTTTTATTTCCTTCCTGCTTGCTGTCACCCCTCTCTATCACCTTTTTCTGGCGCTATAGGACCTCGATATTGCGGCACCTAATATCCATCAATCAAAAATCAATCCTATGATTATTATTGTTTGTGGACTCATGTTTTTCAAACTTAAATTAAGAGGAACTTGAAACCAAATCTCGAGATAACGTTCTGGGAGTAATTCGAAGTTTTGATAACCCCAACCTAGGTGTGATAATTAACTCGGTTTTAACGCTAACTCAGAACACGCCTCCCTCTCCCCTCACTCTCTCCTTCCCTCTCTCCCTCCCTCCTTCAGTCTCTTTCATACAGTATTACCAGATCTCCAGATTCTCATTACTACATCAGAGTGGGACGAATTTCTGCTGCCGACTGTACCACATCTAGGGAAAATCCCAAGATGCCCTGTGTAATTATTGTTTTCATGATTTTTTAATGACAATGTAATTAACTTTTTATTTTCCATCAGGTACCACATCTAGAGAAAAAAAAAAAAATGCCCCGTGGTAGTGTATGTAGGGCAAAGGGATGCACCTCAAACAAGTACAGTAATCCCAGCCTCACCTTCCATGCATTTCCCAAGCATAAGGAGAGGTAAGTGACAAGGGAAACTTATTGATTTTTATTAACTCCTTTTTTCTTTCATTACCTCTTTCTCACCTCCTTCTCTTTCATTACCTCTTTCTCTTTCATTTCCTCTTTCTCTTTCATTTCCTTTTTCTCTTTTATTACCTCTCTTTTATTACCGGTACCTCTTTCTTTTATTACCGGTACCTCATTCTTTTATTACCTCTCTTTTATTACAGGTACCTCTTTCTTTTATTACCGGTACCTCATTCTTTTATTACCTCTTTCTCTTTGTTATTCTTCCTTTCATTACCTCCTTTTCTTTCATTACCTCTTCTTTCATTACCTCCTCCTCTCCTTTCCATTTATATTATGCATGTTTTAAGTCCTTTTGTGAAAATGAGTTGCTTGAGAGGTGCATGTGGACTTACAAGGTAGGATGGAGAAAGTAATGAGAGTGTGTACGAGAGATGTGGTATGAGTGAGATGGCAATTGGTATTGAGTGTGGAGTGGTTGAGAGAGTGAATGTAATACACTGAGGTGGTTAGGACATGTAGAGAGAATGCAAGGTGAGGAGTTTATAAAGAAGGTGTATGGAAGTGAAGTTGTGCCACCTGGTGTGAGAGGCAGACCACCAGTTAGATGGCAGAACAGAGTGGAAGAGTATGTAAAGGAGAGAAACGTGAGGGGGAGGGGAGGGCTGGACCAAGTAAGGAGGGAGTGTTGGAACAGGGAGAACTGGAGACACTTCTGCCGTGACCATATTGAAAGAATTGCCATTATCGCGTACTGTTTTTCTACCTTAATTACCTGCTTATTTAGACCATTCTAAGACTATTTCCAAGATATGGCATTTTGAAATTGGCCTGACCATACTTGGATTTTTTCTTGTAATTATTTGCATTCTATGGTTGTTGTTAAAGTTCCTCAAGCTGTCTGACTGAGCAGTCCCGTTCTATGGTTAATGAATTTTGTGTTTTGCTACGTATCTATAAATGTCCTAATAAACTAAACTTCATAATTAAAATGTTACATCATTTTGTCACTAGGTTTCATAATTATAATATTATTTAATTTTGCCACTAGATTTCTATCTATCTATCTATAGCTCTGACTCCCCTGCCCCTCACATTTCTCTTCTTCACATACTCTTCCACTCTGTTTTGCAATCTAACTAGAGGTCTGTCTCTCACACCAGGTGCCACAACTTCACTTCCAGTTTTTGAAGCTACTTCCATACACCTTCTTTACAAACTCCTCACCTTGCATTTTCTCTACATGTCCAAACCACCTCAGTGTATTACGCTTTACTCTCAACCACTCCACACTCAATACCAATGGCCTTCTCACTCATACCACACCTCTCATACACACTCATTACTTTCTCCATCCCACCTTGTCAGTCCACATGCACCTCTCAAGCAAATAATTTCCACAGCACCTATTCTCGACTGTTGAGGCCTAATCCATGTCCATGTCTCTGATGCAGATGTCAGTGTTGGCAGGATTATACTATTTCTCAGTCCCTTTTTCACTTCCATACTCACACTTCTACCCTTCATAATTAAAATATGATATTCTTTTCTATATAGGCCTATATGTATGAAGTTTTGGTGTAACATCCTTACATTTGCAAAGATACATTGTCTATTTTATTTTATATAATGTTAATTATATTAAGATTCTTGCAGAACATGTACTGTACAGGGATTTCTCGAATTAAGCGAGGGATGCGTTCTTGAAGGGATCGTGTAAAGTAAACATGATTACTAAACATGCTGCGGTGTGGCCATCACCCGGCCCTTCTGACATAGGGCCTAGGCTATCAGAAGAGGCTGGATGGAGCCATTGTGGATGCCTGTCAGGGATGCAACACAGCATCTCATTCTATTAAACACATTATTGAAGACTGCAACGCACACAACCACACTCGTCAACAACACAACATACACTCTCTGAGGGCACTGTGAAAGCCCGGTTAAGGCCATAACCTTCCTCAGGAGCTCGGGGCTGCTCGGCCAGACAGCTTGAGGAACTTCAACAACTAAACTAAACTGTATATACTGTACAGTACATGCAAAATATGGAGAATTGCATTCAGCTGACATAAGGTTGAAGGATATGAGCTGTGGGATATAAAACAAACTTATATAGAAGAAAATATATGGTATTTAATTATTGCATAGTTGTACATATTAATATTAAGCTGTACTGTTATGTAGTTTTGTAGGTCTATCTTAGTCAATGGACCACTCTGCCTCTGACTCCACCTCCATGTCGGGTGTGTCTGGATCTGTGTCAGGTGTGTTGGGTAGGGTGTGTCAGTGTCTGTGCTGGGTGGGGTGTGTCTGTGTTGGGTGGATCTGGGTCTGTGTCTGATTCCATGACTGGCTTGGGTGTGTGTGGAGGAAAGAGAGAGGGAGAGAGTATGTGTCTCTTTTTATGTTGTTCTTTCTTCAGCATCACTTCATTCATAGCTGGCCATTTATGCTCTTCACTCCTCTGCTAACTACAGTGCTTGTTTACACATTGGGATAATTTTCATCTATGATCTTCATGGCTTGCTTCAACAGGTTCATACATCAGGACAATTTTGTGGGTGTCAGTGCTCGCAGAGGTTGTTGTTGTTGTTCCTCAAGCTGTTTGGCCGAACAACCCAAAGGTCCTGAAGAAGGTCATGGCCTGAACCAGGCTCTCCCACAGTGCCCTCAGAGAGTGTATGTTGAGGTGGAGCAATGTGTAATGTTACGGTGTGGATTTTCATTAAATGGATGGTTTTTGTGTAGGACCCATCACTATACTGTATATACTGTAAATACAATACAGTATTGCAAATTTCAACAATGGCAGGAGGTGTTGCTAGAGTATGAAGATTTTCTTTATTAATATTACTGTATATTATCCCTTCTAGATTGTCATTATTTTCTTGTATGCAAATTTATGATTAGTTTTGTATACATTGCAGATTTCAACAGTGGTGTGAGTTGTTGCAAAGACCAGACCTGAAGCATTGCTTTGCACTTTGTCATCAACGCATGTCAATGCGAGTGTGTTCACTGCACTTTGAAGATGCAATGTATGTGTGTGGAACGACTACTTCACGCCTTGTGTGTAATGCCTTACCTACACCAGTTCAAGGTAATGTGTGTTTGTGTGTAATGCCTTACCTATACCAGTCATATGTAATGTTATAATAGTAATGTTTCACTCTGTGTGTGTGTGAGAAAGAGAGACTGTGTGTGTGTGAATATAATGCTTTATCTATACGGTACCAGTCATAGGTAATGTTATGGTAATGTGTGTGTGTGTGTGTTCTTACCTATTTGTATGTTTACAGGATTGAGTCAAGCTCGTAATGTCCTGTATTTTAAATCACAATTATTATATTTTTCTTTAAAGTTATGTACGGTATGTTTTTGACACACACCACTTCTTCCGGTAATTTATTCCATTCTTCTATTACTCTATTTGGAAAACTATATATCTGTACATCTTTATCTCCTTTTCATTAATTTCTTACTGTGTCCTTTCATTGTAGGTATTCCTTGTTGACATAAGTTTTCTATGTCTATCTTTTCTTTTTGTTCGACACATTTGTAAACCATAATCATATCTCCTCTCTTTCGTCTTTCTTTTAGTTTAGGTAAGTTTTTTTAGTCTTTCTTCATAGCTTAGTTCTCTCAGACTTGGCAGCCATCTTGTTGCTGCTCTTTGTAGTTTTTCTAATTTAGTGATATGTTTCTTTAAATGTGGGTTCCATATTACTGCAGCATATTCTAAGGTAGGCCTTATAAAGGATGTTATTATTTTATTGACCATTTCTTCATCTATATAAGTGAAGGCTACTCTCATATTTGCTAACAATGCATGCATGTTTCTCACTTTTTCATTTATATGATCATCTGGTCTTAATTTATTATTACTCCTAAGTCTCTTTCTCTGCTTCATTTAATATTTTGTTTCCAAGTTTGTATTGCCAATTTGGTCTTTTCTCAGTTTTTCAAACTTTATAACATGACATTTTTCTGCATTAAATTCCATCTGCCATTTATTACTCCACTCTACCATTTTGTCCAAATCTTCTTGTAACTTTTTACTGCAGTCTTCATTTTTAATTGTGTGTGTGTATGTGATAAAGAGAGACTGTGTGTGTGTGTAATGCCTTGCCTATACCAGTCATAGGTAATGTTTGTGTGTGTGTGATATAAAGAGAGACTGTGTGTGTAATGCCTTACCTATACCATTCAACCATTCATAGGTAATGTTTTGGTAATGTGTGTGAGAGAGAGAAAGAGAGACTGTGTGTGTGTGTGTGTGTATGTGAGAAAGAGAGACTGTGTGTGTGTGAGACTAAAGCAGAATGAATTTGACAACTTTTAACACCTGAGTTGAAATTTGTATTTATTTATCTTAACACATTGATTAAGGAGGCAATAATATTATATATTGACATAGGCCTAACTTGATTCCTCCAAAATATACCAGGAAACAGAATTAGTTTAGAGAGAGAGTGAGAGAAAGAGAGAGAGAGAATATGTGTGTATGGAAGACAGAGAGAAAGAGAGAATATGTGTGTATGGAAGACAGAGAGAAAGAGAGAGAGGCAATGTGTGTGTATGGAAGACAGAGAGAAAGAGAGAATATGTGTGTATGGAAGACAGAGAGAAAGAGAGAATATGTGTGTATGGGAGAGAGAGAGAGAGACAGAGACACAGAGAGAGAGAGAGAGAGAGAGAGAGAGAATATGCATATGGAAGAAAGAGAGAGAGGGAGAGATAATATTGACTCATTATTTATTTTACACAGATGCAGAATTGTCAGAAGAGAATGACAACAAGACAACTGCTGCCAGGAATATAAAGAAACTATCTGCTGACTCTAAAGGTAAAGAAAATAAAGATAAGTAATTAAAGGTACATAAAATAAAGGTAAATAAATAGAGGTAAATGATAAATGGAAGTAAAATAAAGGTAAATAAATAAAGGTAAATAATTAGTGTAACACAGCTGACTTTATAAAGTTAAATAAAATAATAATGATAATTACTGTATAGTTTACTCACCAAATTCATTAAATAAATCACCCATAATTCAATTAATAGTAATAATAATAAGTCATTAACACGGCTAAGCTTCTTTCGTTTGCGTGCTTACAAACCAATACCAACCTCCGTGGAATCCACCCTAAGACAATAATGATTAAGATAGCATTTTATGAGGATAGATATATAATAGAGAAAGAGAGAGAGAGAATGTATGTATGTGTGTGTGTGTGTGTGTGTGTGTAAGAGAGAGAGAGAGAGAATGTGTGCATGTGTAAAAGATAGAGTGAGAGAATGTGTGTGTGGAAAAGAGAGAGCGAGAATATGTGTGTGTGGAAAAGAGAGAGCGAGAATATGTGTGTGTGGAAAAGAAAGAGAGAATGTGTGTGTGTGTGTTTGTGGAAAAAGAGAGAGAAAATGTGTGTGGAAAAGAGAGAGAATGTGTGTGTGGAAAAAAGAAAGGGAGAGAATGTGTGTGTGCGTGTGGAAAAAAGAGAGAGCGAGTGTGAGAGAATGTGTGCGTGTGTGTGAAAAGAGAGAGAGAGATACAGTATATTACTAACCTATTCTTACACTTCAGTTTCAGATTACACATTATTAAGTTTTAAACCACCAAAATCCAAGAGCAGCAGCAGTTGTGTGGAAACGAATTGTGAAGATGAGGTGATTAAGAAAGGTAAGGCATTATTATTATTATTTGTATTAGTATTAATAATAATACTATTATTCATATCATTATTAATATTATTACTATTATTATTAATACTATTACTATTATTATTAATACTATTACTATTATTATTAATACTATTATTATTATTACTATTATTATTATTACAGTGAAAGCCCTTTTATCCGGCACCAATGAGACCGAGAACGTTCCGGATACAAGAAAGTGTACTTTAAAATTACGTTACTCTACATTCTTTCACAAGTACAGTTAAACCTCTATTTAATAGATTCCGATGCAAAGGATTTCGGTAGGTACATTATTTACACATCATTACATACCTATTTATGTATATACAGCAGATGACTCAAATAAATCCGAGAAGTTCTTATACATAACGAGCGAAATTATAATAAACATGTCAGGAAATTATATCACTGTTGTCCGTGAAGTGTGTGTGTGTGTGTGTGTGTGTTGTCAACACTTCCCCCGTGCTCCTTCCCCCCCTACCCTCAGACCAAGGGAGGAGGGAGTGTTGGAACAGGGAGAACTGGAGAAACTTCTGCCGTGGCCACCCCCTTGGGGGGAGTTCCCGTAGAGAACAAGGCGTCAGAGCTATAGATAGATTGAGATAGCATTATATTCATCCTTCTAACCTGTGTTCCACTCCTATATCTATAATAATTATATTTTTATTTTTTTATTTATACCGGTATTTACTAAAAATATGCTCAAAACTTATCTGCGTTTAACGTGGAAAATCTGCGAAGTATGCTTTGTGTTGGAGTGTGTGTGTTGACCAAAACAATAATTATTCCTTTTTCATTTTGCTGCTTTTCAGAATGTGTGTGTGTGTGTGTGTAGAAACTAATAATACCTTTTCAGAATGTGTATGTGTGTGTGTGTAGAAATGAATAATACCATTTCAGAATATGTGTGTGTGTATTTTATTATACAGTACTAATATATTTAATTTTGTTTTTTCCAGAAAACGATAATTGTTCGGATGGAAATAACGGAGGAATTTCTCTCCAAATGACACACCAAGGAGAGAAGACTTCTCCATTCACTTGTGTGGAGGGAGGGAACAGAGGAAATTCACTCACTGGAGATAAAAGAGAGAAAGGTAAAGAGAGAGGAATGAATGAGGTCAATAGGATTTTTTTTTTTAATACTTCAACCTTGGGACAAGAGGAGTTACACACACACACATGCTGAAAAGGTATTATAAGTTTCTACACACACACACACACACACACACATTCTGAAAAGGTATTGTACCAGTCCTGATTCTGGTCTCTTCAAAAAATCTGGTACAGTACCTTGTTGTTGTAGTGGGTTGTTGGTTGTTGGTAGCGAGTTCGGCGGCGTGGTGTTCTTAGGTAATTGACTTCACAAGTTTCTTAGTTAAGGCTTAATACATTTATTTATATACACTTATATCTACAGAGGGAATGATACTGATGTGCCTGGTCTTATATGTATATAGTCTCTCTCTGTGGAGACAAGCCTATAGCCCTTGGAGACAGTTTAAGTAATCCTGAAAACATGTGTCTTTCCCTTGCTTATATCTATTTCAAAACTCAAGAGTAGACATATATAGCTATAATATCTGTTGTCTTATTTCCAGTTTGAAAAGAGGACGGTCTAGTTTATGGCCACACCCCTTTTCCTTCTCTTACATTGTTTCTTCTCTCCCTGCTTCCTTATTCATTTATTCTCCCTTTCTCTCTCTCTCTGTGATGCTAGAGAGAGAGGAAAGGTTTAATGATTTCTGCTCTCCTCTTACCATAACTGTAAACACGAATGCGTCATTGGAGACGGTCAGCTAGGGTCACTGTGTACGTGTGTATGTATGTTTGTTGGAGAGAGAGAAAATGATATTTGGATCTCAGTCAGATCAAGTAGTTAATTAGTCTGTGTGTATGGATGTATGTGGAATTGGACCTACCAGTCAGGTTCCCCCACTGCACGTGGTTGTGTGTGTATAGGGAGTGTTGTGTGTGATGGAAAGAGAAAAGACGGACAGCTGTCCTACAGTGTCTTATATCTGTCTGGCTATTAACGACTTTGCTATCTAATCTGTTGTTCCTTCTAGTCTTGCTTTTGTGCAGGGTACAGTATTATTAGTTTCCACACACACATACATACACGTTTGATGACCACACCTTATTTATACACGTCATTATACAGGAGACGAAGAGTTACACACACACGCACACTAGATGTCCACACCTTACATGTATTTATATTTAAAACTTGGTTTAATATTTAATGTTCTGTACAGCCTTATTAAGGTGGTAATTATTTTCTGGTACATTAGGAGTGCCATGCTTACTCCAAGGTATGCTAGGAAACAGGACCAGTTTGGACTTTGGAGGATTCAGTTGCTCCAGATTTACCAACACAAAACTTCCACCATAATTAAGGAGTAAATTCGGTGTTGGTAAATCTGGAGCAACTGAATCCTCCAAACTATTTCAAGCAACAGAACACCATTATTTTTGTTCTTCTGGTTCTGTTTCCTAGCATACTTTGGAAGAATCAAGGCACTCCAATGTAACAAAAGCGAATTACCCCCTTAATTAAGGAGTGAAAATCTTGTCGTTAATTAAATTGGAAACTTGTGTCGGGAAAGAGATCAACTCATTGTTATTATTAGGGAATATATACAGTCGTGGTCATATATAATCATTCATATAGGGGTAGCTCACGTAACAGTTTGACAGCTTCATTCTGATCCTTAGATGATAAACTTTCCAATGCATAGGTTAACTACCTATCTAATCTATCTTTAGCTCTGACGCCTCGTTCCCTCCGGGAACTCCCTCCAAGGGGGTGGCCATGGCAGAAGTGTCTCCAGTTTTCCTTGTTCAAACCCTCCTCTGACCCTTACGTTTCTCTCCTTCACATACTCTTCCACTCTGTTTTGCCATCTAACTGGCGGTCTGCCTCTCACACCACGTCCCACAACTTCACTTCCATACACCTTCTTTACAAACTCTTCACCTTGCATTCTCTCTACATGTCCAAACCATCTTAATGTATTACGCTTCACTCTCTCAACCACTCCACACTCAATACCAATTGCCTTCTCACTCATACCACATCTCTCGTACACACTCTCATTACTTTCTCCATCCCACCTAGACACCCCACATGCTCCTCTCAAGTAGCTCATTTCCACAGCACCTATCCTAGACTGATGAGCCTTACTCCATGTCCATGTCTCTGATGCATATGTCAGTGTTGGCAGGATTATACTATTCCTCAGTCCCCTCTTCACCTCCATACTCACACTTCTACCCTTCATAATCCTTCCCAATGATCCCATGACCTGTCTACCCTTCACTGCTCTCTCCCTAATTTCTCCTTCCATACTTCCATGTTTACATATCACTGTACCCAGGTACTTAAACTCATTCACTTCCTCCATCCTCTCACCTCTCAGAGTTATCTCACACTTAGTCCCAGTTGGTACTTCCACTCTGTATGGTGTAGCAAAGTCAATCACTTCACTTCCTGCTTTCTCAAACACCTTCACTTTACTTTTACCAACATTCACCTTCAGTTTCCTTCATTTACACACAGACTGAAATTCATCTACCACTCTCTGTAACTCCCTTTCACTCTCAGCCATCAACACAGTGTCATCCGCAAATAAACTTGCCACCAAGGACCAATGTGCTTCATTCAGCCTCAATTTCACCCCTAGACCATTCACTTTGGCTTCCATCTCTCTCATACAACCATCCATATATATAATGAACAGCCATGGTGACATAACACATCCCTGTCTCAGCCCTACCTTAATATTAAAGCTCTCACTTGGATCACCCTCTACCCGCACACATGCTGTTGCCTCTACATAAAAAGACTCAATGCCTTTTAGCAAAGACCCCCCAACACCATATATTCTTAACACCTCTGACATAGCTCTCCTATCCACCCTATTGTATGCCTTCTCCAAGTCCATGAAGGCAGCATACAACTTCCTACCTTTCGCAATATATTTCTCCACTATTGATTTTGATGCAAATATTTGGTCCACACATCCTCTACCCTTTCTAAACCCTCCCTGCTCCTCACTAACTTTACTCTCTGTTACTTCCATCAGTCTCTCAGTTAGAACCTTCCCATACACATTCCCCGGTCCACTAAGAAGGCTTATTCCCCTATAGCTACCACACTCCTCCTTACTCCCCTTCCCCTTATACAAAGGTACAATTATAGCCTTCCTCCAATCCTCTGGCACCTCTCCTTGCCTCCAAGCCAATGTGCATATATGCAACATCCACTCCACCACTACCTCCTCCCACACTTTAACATTTCAGCAGTTATCCCATCTACCCCCGGTGCCTTTCCCATCTTCAACTTTCCTATTACTTTCCTAACTTTTTCCCTTCCTAGTTCTCCCTGTATATCCTGTCGTCTACCACCTGCCTCCATCCCCATGCATGTCACCACCGCCTCCCTTCCCATCCCCCCATTCATCAGACCATCAAAATGTCTCTTCCACACTTCTCACTTCCTCACTTCTACTCCCAGTAACTTCATTCTCACACTACCAGACTTCCCTTCTCTCTCTTTTTTTTACCTCCTTCCAGAATAATTTCTTGTTCTCTTTAAACTTTTCACTCAGTTTCCTACCAAACTCCTCATCCACTCTCCTTTTACTCTCACTCACCATCCTCTTCACTTGTCTTTTACGTACATTATAATCTCTCTTCCATCTCTCTCTCACTTCCTCAGACACATTCCTCTGTAATGTTCTCCTATATGCCTTCCTTTTCTCTTCTACAGCATCTTTCACTTCTTCCGACCACCATGCACTCCCTTTCTTGCCCCTCTTCTGAGTCTTATATCCCACAACCTCTGCTGCTGTCTTCATCACTATAGTCTTAAACATCTCATACATATCATTCACTCCCACTCCCTCCCCCATACTCAGCCTTGCATCCTCCAACACCTCACCCACCCTCCTCTTATATACTTCTCTGTACTCACAATTTTTCAATCTTCCACTTGCCACCTGCTGCTTGTTCTCCCCTTCCTCCCTCCTACAGTATTCCCACTTAACCCTGACCTTCAACTTTATCATTACAGCAAAATAGTCCGAACACTGCACCATTCCTCTCACTACCTTTGCATCCATCACATCCTTCCGTAGTCTCTCATCCACTGCTATGTAATCAATTAAACTCTTTGTTCTCCATGTATACCGGTGGATCATCTTGTGCTGAAAGAACAACCCCCTCTCAGCACAGACGTCCATCAGATATTCACCATTCTCATTCACTCCTTCCACACCCCACTTACCAACAATACTTCCTACTTTCTCATTTCCTACTTTCCCATTCATATCACCCATCATTACAATCTTCCTTAACTACCAACTTTTATGTAAATACAAGCAGCTACACACTACTTACAACAATAACACACACACACATTAACTACCATCTTTTAATTAAATACAAGCAGCTACTTAAAACAATAACATCGTATGTAACTTGAAAACATTAGACAGTAAATTGTTTGAGATGCCCATATGTCGATAATCATCCACATATGGGTATCTTGTTTCCTGATCTGTTTTGGAGGAATCGGTAGCCTTCCAATTTACATAAGAGAGTACTGTATATATTTACTGCACATAATATTTTACATTTATCGTTATCATACTTCATATTGTCCATTCGTCTATATAAATTCTCATTATATTATTCATCGATTTATAGTTTCTTCCATATAATAAGATATCATCATGTCATGTATTTTTATTTATTATTATTATTATTATTATTACACAGATTGAATGCAATAATATTATTAATCTTATCCCTCTTACTTTCTTCCTAGATTCTGGACCGATTCAAACACGCACAACACACGTTATTATTTTCTTTATATAGATTGAATGCAAATAATTATATTAATCTTTTCCCTCTTTCTTCCTTCCTAGATTGTGGGCCAATTCGAAGACACACAGTGAAGACAAAAGATGGCAAACTGAGAACATTTATGATTATTAATAAAACGTCACTGCAAACCTTACAAGAGAAAGGCTTATTACAACCTCTATCCAAAAGTAAGTTATCTCTCTCTCTCTCTCTCTCTCTCTCTGTTCCTTTTCCTTTCCCTACCACTCTCACACACCTTTCTCCCATTATTGAGAGGGGTAAAATATTTTAATGTGAACAGTAGAGCGTGTGTTAGAGTGGGAAGTACAACGAGTGAATGGTTTCTAGTAAAGGTGGGACTCTGTCAAGGCTGTGTGATGTCACCATGGTTGTTTAATATTTATATGGACGGTGTGGTAAGAGAGATAAATGGTAGGGTGATGGAGAGAGGACGGATCTTGGTGGATAGCAGAGGTACAGAGTTAGGCCTAAACCAATTATTATTTGCTGATGATACGGCACTAGTAGCAGAGTCAGAAAAGGAATGGAGTATGTTAGTGCAGGAGGAGGAAACCGAGAGTGAACTTGGCAAAGAGCAAAGTAATGAGATGTAGGAGAGGAGCAGAAGATAGAAGGATGAATATATATATATATTTTTTTTTTTTTATATATATGTTCTGAAACTGGACATAGGCTTCATCAAGCCCGTTACCCTGATCCAGGTCAACTGCTGCTCACACACACACACGTCATGGTGAAATATTGGAGGAGTTGGAATTTATTAAGTATTTGGGGTCAAAGGTGAATAGCAAAATAGAGACACATAAAATCTAGAGTAAATGAGGTAGGAAAGGTGTTAGGAGGAATGAATAGGATGTTTGGCTGTAAGTCACTTACATTGGATGTAAAGAGGAAGTTGTACGAAGGGATAGCAGTGGAGTGGAAACATGGAATATGAGAGAAAGTGAGAAGAGAAGGTTGAATGTACAGTAGTACAGATGAGATGTGTGAGAAGCATGTGTGGTGTGACTCAAATGGACAGAGTCAGGTATGAGGGAGTGAGGAGAAAAACAGGTGTTGTGAGAGAGTTAGTAGGCTGTGCAGAGCAGTGTGTGTTAAAATGGTTTGGATATGTGGAGAGAATGGAGGAAGATAGAATGGCAAAGAGGATAAGGGGCTTAGAAGTGGGAGGTGTAAGATAAGGAAGAGAGGAAGGCCACAGAGGAGATGGCTGAACACTGTGAAAGGAGCTGTGAGTAAAAGAGGTATGTCTGTGGAGCAAGGTAGAGTGATTGTGTGTGACAGTTACATGTGGAGGAGGGTGGTGAATGCTTGAAGAGTGGATGCTGCTTCACGGTCTTTAGGGGAGTGGCCTGCATTGAGTGTGGCCCATGGACCGGCTGGATGTAAGAGGGGGAGAGGAGACCAACTTTTGCTGTTGGGGCCTTGCTATGGATGTAAACATGCTGTACCCATTGTTGTCCCATAAGGAGATGTGGTTAGTGCTGTGGGGGCTGCTCCCTCCTCCAACAGGGATTGTGGGGGTTGAGATGTGGAGTGTGTGTGTGTTTGTGGGGGTTGAAATGTGGAGTGTGTGTGTGGGGTGGGGCTATGGAGGTTGAAATATGGAGTGTGTGTGAGGGGGGGCTGTGGGGGTTGAAATGTGGAGTGTGTGTGGGTTGAAATGTGGAGTGTGTGTGTGTGTGGAGGAGGGTGTGATGTGATGGGGCTACCTCCAGCATGGAAATGAAAGCCTGGTATATGTATGTACCTGTATGTATTTTTTATAATATTATTGATATTCATTTTTATTACTATTATTATTAGTAGTAGTAGTAGTACATACTCATTGAATTAATATTAATATTGTTACAGTACTCATTTTAGTACTGTTATTATTAGTAGTAGTAGTAGTATTACTCATTGTAATAAAGTTATTAATATTGTTTTAATTTTTTCAGGTGGGAATCCAGCCATATCATCAGCCCAGTGTAAGAAGATCATGGACATTTTCCAGCAGCCCTCAAAGCCTCCAGAAATGTTAGCCGTTTCCTGCGACTCCTCTGTCTCCTCTTCCCCCTCCGTTTCAACCATTCATACACACACAGCCACTATTCAGACTTCACTAGCCACTAATCAGACTATCCTACCTACTTGTCAGACTATCCAAGCCAAAAATAATACTAATCAGACCAACCAGACATCCTCACCAACCAATCAGGTAGTCAAAGGAGCTGCTAATCAGACTTCCCCAAACACCAATCAGATAGTCAAAGTTGTGTCTGGGTCATTTACCAATCAGACATCTCCAAATGCCAGTCAGAATACCATAACCACCAATCAGACTAACCAAGTCACTGAAAACACCAATCAGACTAAAAATGCCACTCAGACACAAACAGGTGCAAATCAGTTTATCATAAATACCAATCTGGCCACGCTAGACACACTTGATTCTATCCTTGCCATCAATGACACACTTAAAGTTACTAATCAGAACAATATCGCTCCAAGTATTATTTCAAATATCTCTCCCAAACCCATAAGAGTTACAATTAATTCACCATCAATTAATTCTCAAGATATTTCAGAAGACAATATACAAAATAACTCGCAAGATAACTCAGAAATTAATATCCAAGATATTTCACAGAATGCTTTACAAGATTCATCAGTAACTACTTTTAGTGCTGTAGAAAGTGACATAAATTGCTTGGAAAATGTAATCCGAAATGTAGAAAGTGCAAAGAAGGTAAGGATCCGAAAAGGACAACGTGGAAAAAAGATATTTATCCCAAATGTAGAATGCGGAAAAAATATCGCGACCCCAAAAAATATAATTAGCCAAAATGTAGAATGTGGAAGAAAACGAACAACCCAAAATACAGAACGTGCACAAAAAACGGATCAACAAAATATAAAATGTGCACAAAAGACAACTCAAGATATAAAACGTGCACAAAAGACGAATCAACAAGATATAAATCGTGCACAAAAGACAAATCAACAAGATATAAAACGTGCACAAAAAACTACTAGAGATGTAGAATGTGTAAAGGATATTGTAATCCATAATGTACAACAACAGCCAAAACAGAAGAGAACCCAGAATGTGCGTTGGGTTGCCCTCCCCATCTCGCCGGTTCAGAATTCGGACCCTGCCATACCCACGACGATGAAGACAGAACGGGAATCAACGATGACGCGAATGGATTCAAATGTCGGCAAACTTCTGTCTCCTCAGCGTCACAAAGGTACGGTAACATTTATTTGTATATCTTAGGGTTAGGTGAAGGTTTACCGTTTCTCTTCAGTGTCACAAAGGTAACATTTATTTGTATTTCTTAGGGTGAGGTGAAGGTTGGCTAGTTAGATTAACCTCTAAGGACTAAGGACTGAGAAGCCAGAATTCTGGTGAGTTCCTAATACACCATAAAGTCCTAGAAGCTAGAATTCTGGAGCAGTGAGATAAAAAGAGGTGCCCAACAATTTGGATGGATGGAGCCATAGCGGATGCCTGTCAGGGATGCAACACAGCACCCCATTCTATTAAACACATTATGGAAGACTGCAATGTACACAACCACACTCTCCAACAACACAACATACTGTACTCTCTCTGAAGGCACTGAGGGAAAGCCAGGTTCAGACCATGACCTTCCTCAGGAACTTGGGGCTGCTCGGCCAGACGGCTTGAGGAACTTCAACAACAACAATTAGGGGGGAAGGGAGGTCTGCCACTAAGGCTGACCCCACCTCTGACAATCCTGGGTCGGGTGTGGGGAGAAGGGGGATCTACCACTGAGGCTGACCCTCCTACTTCCACCCATGATGCACTTATCAGACTCGAGTTGTTGTTATTGTTTGTCAAGCTGTCTGGCCTGAACTGGGCTTTACCACAGTGCCCTCAGAGAGTGTATGTTGTGTTGTTGGCAAGTGTGGGTGTGTACAGCCACAATCAAATATCCACCGACACTTTACTTCCATCTTAGTAAATATCTTAGTATTAAAGATCAACAGGTGTATGTATGATTTTGCAGCACCTCAAAATAATAATTGAGGGGGTTGAGTTGACGTAAGGTGTTGTATGGTTATATTTTGAAATGATACTGATTTATTTGCATGATGGAAGGAAGGTGTTGGTGGTTATTTGATTGTGGCTGTACATTGCAGTTTTCCATAATGTGTTGTTGGCGAGTGTGGTTGTGTACACTCGGCCTCAGGAATTCGTATACACCCTTGTGACATCAAAGGTTCGTAGCAATTGGAAAATTTAGTACATTAATTTTCTAATACCAAATATCTCTAGTGATGTTATTTGACTGACTCAACACCTCTGACGTAGCTCTCCTATCAACCCTATCGTATGCCTTCTCCAAGTCCATGACGGCAGCATACAACTTCCCACCCTTCCTAATATATTTCTCAATTGTCTGTTATAATGCATATATTTGGACCACACATCCTCTACCCTTTCTAAACCCTCCCTGCTCCTCACTAACTAAATTCCCTGTTACTTCCATCAGTGTCTCTGTAAGAACCTTGCCATACACCTTCCCCGGTCCACTAAGAAGGCATATTACTACACTCCTTACTCCCCTTTCCCTTATAGAAAGGTACAATTATAACTCTTCTCCAATCCTGTGGTGCCTCTCCCTGCCAAGCCAATGTGCATATAAGCAACATCCACTCCACCACTACCTTCCCTCCACAATTTAACATTTCAGCAGTTATCCCATCCACCCCTGGTGCCTTTCCCATCTTCAACTTTCCTATTGCTTTCCTAACATCTTCCCTTCCTAATTCTCCCTGTACACCCTGTCGTGTACCACCTGCCTGCATCCCCATGCATGTCACCACTGCCTCCCCTCCCATCCCCCCATTCATCAGACCATCAAAATGTCTCTTCCACTTCCTCACTTCCATTCACAATAACTCCATCCTCTCTCTTCATTCTTTGATCTTTCTCTTTTAACCTTCCAGAATAATTTCTTGTTTTCTCTAATCTTTTCACTCGGTATCCCACCAAACTCCTCATCCACTTTCCTTTTACTCTCACTTGCTTCATACATACATTGTATTCTCTCTTTCACTTCCTCTGTAATGTTCTCCTATATGCCTTCCTTTTCTTCTGTACCGCATCTTTCACTTCTGACCACCCTTTCTTGCCCTTCTTCTGTGTCTTGTATCTCACTACCTCTGCTGCTGTCCTCATTACAATTGTCTTAAACACTTCATACACATCATTCACTCCCACTCCCTCCCCTATACTCAGCCTTGCATCCTCCAGCACCTCACCCACCCTCTTTATACTCGATGTCATTCAATCTTTCTCTTCCCACTCTCATAAAGCACGGCAAAATTACAAACATTCAGAATCAGCGTGTACAGGGGTGTGCTCAAGGTATATTTCTGGCACATCACTACCACTAGTAGATAAACAAAGCCCACGTAGGTTAGTATATGGGTGTATGAACCCGCAAAGCTGGTAAGGCAGGGTGGGAGCCCTCTCAGCGGGTGAGGGTGTGTGTGTGTGGATGGGCAGGAACAACGAATATGTCGGTTACTACCGTACAGTATATTTCCTTTTCTTATTTTACAGGTGGGCAGAAAGACAATCAGTCATCCAGCTGCCGGGAACTGAAGAAGAGATACCTGCGACTCTTGAATAAACACAGACGGCGTTACCATCTGCTGCTCAAGAAGTACAAGACAATGCAGACCAAAGTCTTAGAGTCTGAGTTGGAGAAGAACGTCAAGGGCAGCCCACAGCAGGTTATTAAAGATGCCAGCAAATATCTGTCTCATGAACATCGTCTTTTCTTTGAAAGTCAGATGTTCCTTAGAAATAAAAGTGGTGGGATTGGAAATGAAAGCAGAGGGATGGGAAACAGAAGCATTGGTACGGAAAATGAAAGAAATGAGACCGAGAACGAAAGCGTCGGGATTGAAAATAATAACGGAGGGGTGACGGAGAGTAAAAGCGGTGGTGCTGGTAATGGAAATCGGTTCTCACCCCAACTGATGGAATTGATGATATCATATTACCGTAGGAGTCCAGCGGGTTATAGGTTTCTCAGGACCATCTTTACCATTCCATCCATTACAACTATACACAAGTGGATGTACAGACCTTTGTGTAAAAATGGTGATGGTGTTATGGAGAAAGGTCATCCTACTTTGTATACCAGGAATAGTGGTGGTGGCGACGACGACCTTGATTGTAATAGCAAGCAAGGTCGCTCTCCTCTGTTGAAGACGAGGGATAGTAGTGGTGACATGGACTGTAGAAGGGTGAAAGGTCACACTGAAAATGAAAATAACAGCCTTGACCAACCTATAAGCATGAGGGATAGTGGTGACCTTGACTGTGATAGCATGCACAGTAATGAGAAGCAAAGTCACTCTGAAACTGATGACCTTTATTGTAAGAGGAAAAAAGGTCACACTGAAACTGATGACCTTTATTGCAAGAGGAAAAAAGGTCACTGTGAGTTAGTGAACACAGATGAGTTAGAATATATGCAGATGGATACAGAAAGTTTGGATGTAGTTAATGAAAAGTCAGAGGCAGAATATTTATCCGAGCATATTGATGAAGAGGAAGAAGGATTATTGGAGGAAGAAATGTTAGAAGTAGCAAGGTTAAGAAAAGGTTGCGGGGAGAGTAGTTAGATGAGGATAATGTTAAAGAGAAAGAATAGTCAGAGGAAGATATATATATATATTGGAGGGAGAAAGTTCAGAGGAAGATATATTAGAAGTAGTAAGGTCAAGAAAAAGTTAGATGAGAATATTGTTAAAGAGAAAGAGGGAATGGAAAAAGGCTTCTACTGTAAAGTGAATATGATTCAACATATTCAACACGTATTTGATTTTGCAGCACCTCATAATTATAATTGAGGGGGTTGAGTTGACGTAAGGTGTAGTATGATTATATTTTGATATGATGCCGATTTATTTGCATGATGGAAGGAAAGTGTTGTTGGTTATTTGATTGTGGTCACAAAATTTGTTTGCATGCTGTATTTCAATCTTCTGTATATATATAATTATGATGCTGTTCTTAAGTATAACAGATGGTAGAGTAATACTCTTCTAGGAAGTTTTTACAACTACTGGTATTAATATATTTCAGCTTCTTGATATGGTAACTGAATATGTCATGTATGACATAATTATATTGTGCCTTATGAATGTTTTCTATTTTTATTCCAAGGTAACGGTATTATTTCTTCTACTTCTAGTTGTCTTTCATATTCAATATCATATAGCATATATTGGTCAGTCGTCTAACACCCTTTTCAACATATACATGCACAACATATCAATACCCCAGACACCACAAATACACATAGCCTCTTACGCAGAACACTCACATGTACAGTCGCGAACCAAAGTTTCGTACCCCCCTTGGCTTGCAGGAAGGCAAAGATAGTGTTAAAGATATGCTGAAAGAGCAGACAAACTGGTGTTTCGAGTTGGTAACGAAACTGTGTGCGGTTCATTTTCACAAACCACAAACCGAAAGTCATGGAAAATTAACCTCACAATGTCTCGTTACCGACCAGATACACCAGTTTGTCCCATCGTTCAGCATATATTTAACACTGTCTTCGCCTTCCTGTCAGCCAAGGGGGGTGCGAAACTTTGGTTCGCGACTGTACACACAAAATGCAGACACAGCCACTCTCATCCTCCAACCCTACCTCAACACACTTAATGCCTTGTTCACCACAAACAGACATAAAATATCACCCACAAAGTCAACTGTCACCCTTCTCACCAACTGGAATGCAGAACACCGCTACACACCATACCTCATCATAAACAACACATATACCACACACACACAAAATACTTGGCATAACATACAATACATCCATGACATTCAAACAACATATTACGGCCATCAAATGCATGCAAAGACTTACAGCCCTCAGATCACTTGCTAGCATAACAGTTGGACACAATAAAGAAACCACAATCACAGTATACAAACAATATATACGATCAGCGATAGATTATGCAAGCCCTGCCTGGGCCTCAAACCTCACCGAGACTCATCACGACACCCTTCAAACCATACAAAACAGAGCCCTAAAGACATTCACTGGCTGCACACCTACACACCCTGCCCACCCCAAACTAATCTCCAGAAACGCATCCTTACTCAAATCACTCACTCATCAGTCCATCCAAACACTCAAAAACAACACACAGCTGCATGCACAACCTCCTGACATCCACCCATCTGAATTCTCCCTTCCTGAGAGAAGAATAGGAAGAATCTGTCACCTGTACTGCCAGGGTCAGAACAACAGACATAACAGCTGCTGAGGTCAGCTAATTCCACTAGGGTGAGGCAAGCAGCAAGATGTCTACTCTAAACTGTAAGTAGAGAAGGATATAAATAAAATAAGAAATAAATAAAATAAGTTATGAAAAATTTGTTAAAGAGACAATTGACATGAATACATCAATAGTAATATATGGAGTTAAGCCCCTTCCACACGAGGGGCAAAAGACGGCAGGCAGACACTAAGTTAGTTTGTGAGTGGGTGGTTAATAAGTGTGTGATGGCTGCCGAGGACCAGAGCCATTGTTGAACACCAAGTAGACGGACTCGCTCATAGCTGATATTACGCGGCACAGTTTTGTAGGCAAAATAAATGGTTAGACAGTAAACATATTTTATATTAAATCATTATGCTTATTTTGGTACTTCATTTTTGTTACATTGGAGTGTCTTGAACACTCCAATTATGCCAGGAAATAGCTTCATGGGTTCATCGACATATAAACAAAACTAAATATCCAACCCCTAATAATACAATTACATGAATACGTTACACCATGTTATAGAGCTTTTTATATTTGTAATGTTATTTTGTTATTTCAGTGCAAGCATATAAAAGTATACGAATAAACTATAAGTACTTCTTAAAGGTAAAATGAACAAGAAAAAATTACGTACTGTATAATGATTAAGGTTACAGTAAGGTACACGTATAGGCCTATATATAGAAAAAATAATCCCTCTGGGCTTGGTACTTCTATTCACCGATTAACTTATCAGATAATTAAGTATACAATTATTTATAAAGCTATGTAAAAGAATATAAAAGCTTGAAAGAAAGCTATAGTAAGTGCTAAACTATAATTTTTTTATAGTTTTTATTTGGGCTCCAATGTTGTCTTGACTTATTTGCCCAAAGTGGCTGTCACGAGTCAGCATAGACTCGTGCCACTAACGTAATCACGTCACTTAACTTCACGTAAGTAAGGGAATATATATATAGCTTACAGTGGAAAATACCACGTGCTATAGAAGAGATAGAACAGTGGAAATTTCCATAGACAGGGATGTGGGGTAAATCCAGGTAGAAAATGTAGGCGCGGTAAGCCGCAGGTACCGGGGTTAATTAAAAAGGGTGAGAGGTCAGGTCACCTAGACCATTTACCACCACTCACTCTTCTTGGTGTTTGAATGCTCTAACTGCATTTTGCATTAATAATTTACGTTATCAGGGGCATATTACTTATTGCAATTATTGATTGTGAAGTGGAAGGGAATCATTGGGAATTAGTTGTACGCCGTAGGAAAAAGCGAATTGCATGTATCACTGTTCATTTGCTTGACGTTGATCAGTTGAAGAAGTCATTAAGTGAGGAGAGGGCTGGTCAAGAAATTACGAGTGTACACGGGACTGAAGTGATTACGAGTGTGAGGACACTGAAATATATACCAGCTGGGTAGCTTGATTTTTCTATTGATATTAAAGTAACGTAACTATTGTCTGTCGCCACGTGTGTGAGAGTGGAGTGGTTAGCTTTGAGATATTCCCGATTAACGTAATACTAGCCTCGCCACGTGCGCGAGTGAGTGGGTCTGTAGCCACGTGTGGGAGAAGCGGGGACGGTAACGAGCGAGTATCTAGCTATAGTCATTGAAGAGTGAACGAGTGTGTGGGTGTGAATATTGATTGAATATTGATTATTCATTGTTGGCCCTGGAATTTAATAAATAGGAGTGTCAAGGGACTGGGACGAATTACAGGGAATCTAACCTTGGTTTGACGTCGTTGCAGCCAACCAACGAGGTATGTACAGTCGCGAGCTGATGGGATGGAGACACGAGTTCACTCATCATGGGGTCATTTCTACCTGACGAGTTATTGAGGGGGGAGGTGAGGGAGAGAGAGAGAGGAAGAGATGGGGGCAGGTTATGGAGGGGCTGGTGGAGTGTTGCCATGCATTTCTGACTCATATAGAACTATCGCGCCATCCACTGAAAGTTTCATTCGAAGCATTCACTGGTGGGAGGGAGAGACGGGAAGGAAAAATGATAGTGGTTGGGGATGGATGTATGAGCGACGTGAGTGAAGATATGGCAGGATGAATTGAATTAGTTGTGTCTACGAGTTAGACGGATATAATGATATGTAATAACTGATTAATGTTTTAGAGTTGGATATACAACTTATATTATTTCTCCACACTAAACTCACCATTGTGAACTGTGTGATAGTTAGCTCAAAATTTTCAAATAATAGAAATATTGTTATCCAATGCAACTTAACATTAATCAATAATTACATAATCAAATTATTAAGTAAAAATTTACCGCAAATCTACTGTTTCTGTTAAACCTAGAGAATCAAAGGTGACAAACATAATTCTCTTTGTCGGGAGAATAATATGTTACAGTTCTGGCCCTCAAAATGCATTGGTGTAATTACTAGATTGCCAACATTATTAATCAAATCTTGTTGGTGATAACTAGACTTATATATATAGGCCGCATCTAAATTCATAATCATAAACACTAAGAATAAAGGAAGACAAAAATGTAATGTTTTATAGAAATGGAACTGAAATTTGTATTTCTGTATGTTGTATTTTACTTTAATGTTGTCACTATTAAGAGTTGTATAATATAATTATTGTGGCATACAAGCTGAAGTAATATCATCATAAAAGTAATAGCAAGATGCTGATGGTAGTCTTCTATTGAATTAATCCTTTGTGTGTGCATATAAATATTCATTATAAATTTGTGGGGTTATGAAGGCTGACATTTCAAAGGTTGTCACCACTGATTATAATACGTTTCACAAATAGTAACTAGCTTTATTCTACTATGTCTACGTGTTAATGATTTCCTTGTTATGGGCAGAAATTTACTTGTAATCCAATAATACACTATATGTAACGTAGGACAAGTTATTTCCCCCCCCGTGTGTTAAGTTGGTAAGCCTGCGAAAGCTACAAGATGTGGGATTGGTGTGTGTGTGTGTGTGTGTGTGTATGTGTGTAAAGGGAACTGTGGTTCACATGACTCGAACCTTCACTTCATCAGAAATAAGCTTATATTCTGCAGGAGAGATTCGATTGTCTCATTCAGTTATACAGAATATTCTATTCACATAATTATAATATATGGATAATTGTGGTTCTCATAACTTTGTTTAATATATTCATTATTGTTGAAACATTTACCATTGAGTATAGCCATTTCATTACATATGTCCAAGTTTTATAGACACCCATCCCATTTGATGTCATTACAGTTCTGCTGATATCGAACAATACTTAATTACAGTTCTGCTGATATCGAACAATACTTAGCCTACAGATGAGAGTAGAAAATAATATTATGATGACAATGATAAAATTCAATACTTAATTATATAGTTTTTTTTAATGTGAACTCCATCTCCATTAGTCCCTTCACCCAAAGTTAACCATAAATCATCAAGATACAGAAAAACGTCTCTACAGCCACGGTTATTGGCGTCTGTCTTCTTCCTCCCTCCACCAGTCCCGCCATACCCTCCCTTCCTCCCTCCACCAGTCCCTCCATATCCCCCCCTATCTCCCTCCACCACTCCCCCATAACTCGTCAGGTAGAAGCGACCCCATGAGTGTGCTCGTGTCTCCATCCCATCAGCTCGCGACTGTACATATATTAACCAGACAGTCACCTTCATAGTGGCCTCCTCTGGGTATCTCTTGGGAACCTGTGCATTGTTTTGCCCATTTCTGGTCGCGTTGAACAACCCTATGTTGTACAACAAGGCATATTTTACTGTGGCTATTATTTCTACATTGTTACGTTTGTGTTGGGAGGAATAATCCCTGTATTAAAGTTTAATGGCCTCGGCCCTCACCCTACACAGTAACAGGAGAAATAACTTTTTATGGACTGTAATATTCCCAATCCAGCAACACTTAGAACAATGTAAACTTGTAAAGTAAACGAAGCACGACGCTTTTGAGTAGATTAATTAAAAATGAAATTATAGTTATATACAGACAAACGTAAATGTAATTAACCAAACAGATTCAATCCAAAATACACCAGCAAACATCAATAAACCACCAAACAATTTTATCTTACAGACCAACAAACATATTATAAGAGAAACGATAATAATAATAAACTAACACAGACTTACAAGCTAACACATACAATATAATAATTACAAATAAATAAACCGGTAAGGCACAACACAAATAATCCTGTAAACTCAACTCACGTTAAAATGTCACCAAGTACAGAAGAAGAGCCAACAGAATTCCCACGTTATCCTCCCAGAACACTTAACACACCTTTCTCCCTTGTTCACACGTCTACTACTGGCCATTGTCCAACGGGCGACTCCAACACTCTTGGAAGAAAGATCGATGAAGACTCGTGTGAACCCAGTTGGATTAGTTCAAATCCTGAGCCTTTTGCTTCGAGTCTCACCAATCTCCTTCCCAACAGTGTATAATGGACAGTTAGAGGGGACTACGTCACAACATTCATCAATATAAGAAATTATTCTGTTCAGTGTTATCCCGGTATCAACATGCAATATAAAAAAATAGTTTACGTTATGTTCGTGATACATAATTTCTGACCAGAGTGTGAGGATCAGAAAGTTTCGAATCGCCTCGTATTGCTCATTTCCCCACCCATTGCATCTATACAGTAGAGGCTGAGTTCGAATGCAGGGTATGTGTGGTGCCGGCCGTTCGTCTCTGGTCAGGAATTACGTATCACAAGTGTACAGTTGGTTAGCATGCACACACACTAACCTCTACCTGCTTTTATCTACTGGTGGTGATGACCCGTTTAACAATCATAGTCAGGGTAGCTGCCCGGGCAACTGGTGTTTTTCGAACCAGCAGCTCTTAAATCAGCAGTGTCATGAGTCCTGGGGCTTATATTAGGATGACACCTCAGATAAATGAGTCCTTCAAATATTGCCACCAAACACCACCTATAGGAATGGAGCTTGTTACGTGGCAAGGTCAGGAGGAATCAGAAGTCTCTAATTTTATACACGATCACAGAGTCTCTCTCTCTCCATCCATTGATATTTTCCTAGAAGAGTGAGACGAAGGGTGAGGTGGCGTCGCGTGAGGTGTGTGTGTGTTTGTGTTTTATTTTCCTGTCACATGCTCACACACAAATAACCATTAATTTACACACATACATAACCATATATTTACACACACACACACACTATCACCAAAATAAAAGATCATTAACACAAACCATACATAGGAATTAATTGAAACAAACCATATGTAACTTTCCATATATAGGATTTAATGGACAAAAAACATATGTAAATTGGTATATATAGGATTTAATTGATACAAACAGTCATCAACAAAGTTATATAATAGGCAATACTTTAAGGACCCTGTGATCGTGTATGAGATTTGTAGGCTTCTGATTCCTCCTGACTATGCCACGAAACAAACACCTTTCTTATACAGTTGGTGTGTGTGTGTGTGTGTTTCGTGGTAATATTTGAAGGACTTATGACTGTACCTGCACCAATTTTCTGGCTACATCACAGGGTCCCTTAAATATTGAAAAGGCACGTGATTATGATTATATACACGTTTCACACACGATACCCGTTTCTCACACGATCGATATACGTTTCACACACGATACACGTTTCACAAACCATATACGTTTCACACACGATACACGTTTCACAAACGATACACGTTTTACACGATACCCGTTTCTCACACACGATACACGTTTCACACACCATACATGTTTCACTCACATTCATAGCAGATAAATAGTTATAGTTATGTTGTGGTATGAATTAAGTAAATTAATGAAAAAACAAAACAAAACAAAATAAGCACGATGAATGAAAATGATTAATAAATATATAGAGTGTATAATCAGAGTTAGAGTAAGATTAGGGTCTGTGTTGGGGTCTATAGGTCATCCCAATCCTTACATACATACATATCATCATACCTTCATGATTATCACATATACATATCCGGTATTATTCTTCCATCCTGTATTCCACTCTCTCTCTCTCTCTCTCTCTCTCTCTCTCTCTCTCTCTCTCTCTCTCTGTTAATATCATCCACGTACGGTCTATAAGTGGATGATTGTAACAGAGAATGCCTGCCCCCTTTCCCTTACCCATCCCTAGCCTGAGCTACGTGTGTGTGTGTGTGTGGCTGTGTGCCTCCTTGGGAACATTCACAAATCTGGTGGTAATCAAACTCCCTGGAGTGTTCCTCCATCCTCTCAGTAGATGGGTTCCAGATCATCAGTTGTTTCTTCACGGTCCCTTGCTGGATGGGACGGCAGAAACCCTCACGACACACCCCATCCCATCCCTTGTTGTTGTTGTTGTTGTATCCACACCACCGCCCATTACACAGAGGGAGAGCCACGTGTTTGGTCAACAAGTACAGGTCCAGAAGATGATCCTTTATGAGGGAGAAAAGAGTCAAGTTAGTAACAACATTCATTCAGTGACAACATTATAGGGGGGATGAGAGAAAATCCATTAAGTGACAACAAATATCCTGGTGACAGGTAAAGAAGCTTCATATAACACTCGGAATGCAACGCAAAGAATAGGTATAGCAACATGAAGCATTTTACTGACTTATATTTATATCACCACATTTTTATAACAACAGTATAAGGACAGAATATGATGATGTATGTACACATTCATAAAAAATCCAGACTAAGGTTGTGAGGACAGAATTGTAGATTATAGATTTGGACGGGTTGAGAGAGAGAGAGAGAGGGAGAGATAACTTGACTTACCTTTGGGCTGAGTAAGGCTTTGACGGGGACTGTTTGGTTAATGGGACGGCAGGTCTCCGTTTGTTCTAACAACTTCTCTTCTTGTCTCTGTGGAAGTAAAATAATGCCACATGAATATTTTAATAACATTGATAACAGTTATGGAATGTATGTACAGTCACGAGCACTATATAATAAATATCCAGGTGTGCTTTGAAGACCTAGAGACAGTAAACAGATGCACAAAAAGATCTCCATTGGAATTAGTTCGTTGGTGAATTGGACTGTTCAAAGCTTCAACCAAAGCTGTATACTTATTAGTGCTCGTGACTGTACCTTCACAATAATGCCACAGGAACATTTTAATAACATTGATAACAGTTATGGAATGTATGGACCTTCATGATAATGCCACATGAATACTTTAATAACATTGATAACAGTTATTGATCCTCAAATCTGTTGTGGTTAATATTATCTGCAATTACACTCGTGATACGTAATCCCTGACCAGAGACGAACGGCAGGCTTCACACACACACACATACCCTGGCATTCGAACTCGGCCTCTATAGGTGTACTGGGTGGGGAAATGAGCAATACCAGGCGACTCGAAGCTTTCTGCTCCTCACACTCTGGTCAGAAATTATGTATCACGAGTGTACATACATAATCCATAGTGAAAGTACAGGAATCTATTTCATCTCTCGCAGGATAATAATGAGGTCAATAATTTACGAGTTTCAGTATCACCACATACTGTACAAAGAAGAGAAGAGAGGATTGGAGAGAGGAATAATAAGGGAAGGGAGAAGACATTGATGTAAGCCAGGAGATATGCGGTACATGGGTGTAAAGAAGGAAGGAAGGAATAAGAGGAGGGAAGAACATAGAGATAGGAAGAGTAAGCACGATTAGATGATAATAATCAGTAAGGGAAGGAAAATAAATTGCATGTACGGTTTAGTAACCAAACCTTATTGTCAAACTTACCTGAATGTCATTATATCGCCGAATCTTTTCGTCCGACAAGACTGTGGTTGCGTTGTAGTGGTGGTGAATTGGTGGTGGAATGGTGGTGGAGTCTTGGTGGTGAGGAGATCTAGTGGTGGTGACATCAGATTGGTTCATCACATGGTCGGTCTGTGAGATGAGGAATGGTGGTGGTGTTGCTGTCTGGCCTGGTGGTATTAATTTTCCATCAGTCTGACATAGACTGTTTTCATTCGTCAGGTAATAAGCCAAGGACACTCCCAAACAAATCACCGTTAAACTTAGCCCGGCGATAATGAGGACCAACATCCATTTGCTTAGGCTGTTTTGTGTCCTCTTCATGGTCGTCCTATTCCTGTTATTGTCCATTATATCAATGGTTGTCCAACTCCCTTTTCTTTCTACATCAGTGATCGTCTCATTCCGGTTATTGTTTACTTGAATGGTCGTCCCGTTCCCATTTTTCTGGACGTCAGTGGTTGTTTCATTCCCGGTGTTGTCCACATCCATCTTGGTCAGCGAGGCGTATCCAGGTTGCATTGTCAGTATGTATAGATGATGGGGTGTAGGCTGGTGTGTACTGTATACGTATATGAAGCAGCAGCAGCAGCAGCAGTGAGTGTGCGTCTGGTCAGCTGCTCGCCTATACGTATGACCTTGAAAGTTGCAGCCAAGATAAGCAGCAACGACTCAGGCACCACGATGACACTAACACCACTTACGTGTATATGGCGCCAACCTCACACTTTCCTTCTTTTCTATACCCGTCGGATATCACACAAAGATTCACCTACGGTTCTTTTTCTGTAGATGTTTGTTTATATTCAGTATAGTCCTGAGGTTCGTGATTTATCTCCTTACGTGTTGTTCTTTTCTCGGGTTCCGTCGTA
This sequence comes from Petrolisthes manimaculis, assembly GCA_034508575.1. NCBI lineage: Eukaryota > Metazoa > Arthropoda > Malacostraca > Decapoda > Porcellanidae > Petrolisthes > Petrolisthes manimaculis. The sequence goes on along the minus strand of JAWZYT010002440.1, from coordinate 58,456 downwards.
CAAGTGAGGTGGGCTGCTGAGCCTACCCTATTATATAGCTGTTGCTCTGCCTGTGCCAACGTGTGTCAATCGTGTTATACGTATGCCGCTCAAGGAACGTTCTGGAAATATGTAAACGTACAACCGTGTGCCTAGCAGTGTTGCCATATCTAGCCTAATTTTGCTATTCTAATATGTCAACACTGGTGCCTAGCCTGGCCATGGTCGTGTGAGTAAGGACGTCCTGACTTTTAAAACTCGTCGATGTTGTTCACAGTGTTGGCAATCTTCTTGGCCAGACTCTATTGTGGCAGAATAGGAATTAAGGGGGTGTGGGAATAAGGGGACAGGCTTAGGGGGACTGGGGGGGCGGAGTAGGGGGACAAGGCTTGGGGGGGACTGAGGGGGTGCGGGAATAGGGGGACAGGCTTGGGGGTGTGCCGGAGTAGGGGGACAGAACGTGGGGGGACAGGAGGGTGCCTGGGTAAGGGGACAGGCTTGGGGGTACTGGGGGGGTGCCGGGGTAGGGGGACATGCTTGGTGGGACTGGGGGGTGCCGGGGTAGGGGGAAAGGCTTGGGGGGTGCCGGGGTACGGGAACAGCTAAACATTTTCTATAGTGCCATATTCACATGACCATGCCAGAACGTTCGACAAGTAACTCCTCACACACTACTATTACGCAATGCTAGTTAGTACATCCGCTCCTTCAATACGTGTGTGTGTGGGGGGGGGGGGGAACTATTGTGTAAATGAAAGGAGAGGTGAGAGGAGGGGAGGGAAGGAGGGTGTAAATGAGTGGAGAGGGGAAAGGAGGAGAGGGAAGGAGGGTGTAAATGAGTGGAGAGGGGAGAGGAGGAGAGGGAAGGAGGGTGTAAATGAGTGGAGAGGGGAGAGGAGGAGAGGGAAGGAGGGTGTAAATGAGTGGAGAGGGGAGAGGAGGGGAGGGAAGGAGGGTGTAAATGAGTTGAGAGGGGAGAGGAGGAGAGGGAAGGAGGGTGTAAATGAGTGGAGAGGGGAGAGGAGGAGAGGGAAGGAGGGTGTAAATGAGTGGAGAGGGGAGAGGAGGGGAGGGAAGGAGGGTGTAAATGAGTGGAGAGGGGAGAGGAGGAGAGGGAAGGAGGGTGTAAATGAGTGGAGAGGGGAGAGGAGGAGAGGGAAGGAGGGTGTAAATGAGTGGAGAGGGGAGAGGAGGAGAGGGAAGGAGGGTGTAAATGAGTGGAGAGGGGAGAGGAGGGGAGGGAAGGAGGGTGTAAATGAGTGGAGAGGGGAGAGGAGGGGAGGGAAGGAGGGTGTAAATGAGTGGAGAGGGGAGAGGAGGGGAGGGAAGGAGGGTGTAAATGAGTGGAGAGGGGAGAGGAGGGGAGGGAAGGAGGGTGTAAATGAGTGGAGAGGGGAGAGGAGGGGAGGGAAGGAGGGTGTAAATGAGTGGAGAGGGGAGAGGAGGGGAGGGAAGGAGGGTGTAAATGAGTGGAGAGGGGAGAGGAGGGGAGGGAAGGAGGGTGTAAATGAGTGGAGAGGGGAGAGGAGGGGAGGGAAGGAGGGTGTAAATGAGTGGAGAGGGGAGAGGAGGGGAGGGAAGGAGGGTGTAAATGAGTGGAGAGGGGAGAGGAGGGGAGGGAAGGAGGGTGTAAATGAGTGGAGAGGGGAGAGGAGGGGAGGGAAGGAGGGTGTAAATGAGTGGAGAGGGGAGAGGAGGGGAGGGAAGGAGGGTGTAAATGAGTGGAGAGGGGAGAGGAGGGGAGGGAAGGAGGGTGTAAATGAGTGGAGAGGGGAGAGGAGGGGAGGGAAGGAGGGTGTAAATGAGTGGAGAGGGGAGAGGAGGGGAGGGAAGGAGGGTGTAAATGAGTGGAGAGGGGAGAGGAGGGGAGGGAAGGAGGGTGTAAATGAGAGGAGAGGGGAGAGGAGGGGAGGGAAGGAGGGTGTAAATGAGTGGAGAGGGGAGAGGAGGGGAGGGAAGGAGGGTGTAAATGAGTGGAGAGGGGAGAGGAGGGGAGGGAAGGAGGGTGTAAATGAGAGGAGAGGGGAGAGGAGGGGAGGGAAGGAGGGTGTAAATGAGTGGAGAGGGGAGAGGAGGGGAGGGAAGGAGGGTGTAAATGAGAGGAGAGGGGAGAGGAGGGGAGGGAAGGAGGGTGTAAATGAGTGGAGAGGGAAGAGGAGGGGAGGGAAGGAGGGTGTAAATGAGTGGAGAGGGGAGAGGAGGGGAGGGAAGGAGGGTGTAAATGAGTGGAGAGGGGAGAGGAGGGGAGGGAAGGAGGGTGTAAATGAGTGGAGAGGGGAGAGGAGGGGAGGGAAGGAGGGTGTAAATGAGTGGAGAGGGGAGAGGAGGGGAGGGAAGGAGGGTGTAAATGAGTGGAGAGGGGAGAGGAGGAGAGGGAAGGAGGGTGTAAATGAGTGGAGAGGGGAGAGGAGGGGAGGGAAGGAGGGTGTAAATGAGTGGAGAGGGGAGAGGAGGGGAGGGAAGGAGGGTGTAAATGAGTGGAGAGGGGAGAGGAGGGGAGGGAAGGAGAGTGTAAATGAGTGGAGAGGGGAGAGGAGGGGAGGGAAGGAGGATGTAAATGAGTGGAGAGGGGAGAGGAGGGGAGGGAAGGAGGGTGTAAATGAGTGGAGAGGGGAGAGGAGGGGAGGGAAGGAGGGTGTAAATGAGTGGAGAGGGGAGAGGAGGGGAGGGAAGGAGGGTGTAAATGAGTGGAGAGGGGAGAGGAGGGGAGGGAAGGAGGATGTAAATGAGTGGAGAGGGGAGAGGAGGGGAGGGAAGGAGGGTGTAAATGAGTGGAGAGGGGAGAGGAGGGGAGGGAAGGAGGGTGTAAATGAGTGGAGAGGGGAGAGGAGGGGAGGGAAGGAGGGTGTAAATGAGTGGAGAGGGGAGAGGAGGAGAGGGAAGGAGGGTGTAAATGAGTGGAGAGGGGAGAGGAGGAGAGGGAAGGAGGGTGTAAATATTGATGGAATGATGTGAGTAATAAGTGATGGACTGGGTTTCGTTGAGTTTGTTTGGTTGGTTTGGTTTGGTTTGGTTTGGTTGCTAAGGGCTTCATGATTGTCAACGTCGTAATGGTCAATAAGGCGATGTAATTGTGGAGTGATTGTGTGTGTGTATTGGGGAGAGTATATAGAGTTGTACGTATAAGGTATAAGTGTTGTGTGTACGTATTAGTGTTGTGTGTACGTATGTGTTGTGTGTACGTATTAGTGTTGTGTGTACGTATAAGTGTTGTGTACGTATAAATGTTGTGTGTACGTATCAGTGTTGTGTGTACGTATAAGTGTTGTGTGTACGTATAAGTGTTGTGTGTACGTATGTGTTGTGTGTACGTATAAGTGTTGTGTGTACGTATAAGTGTTGTGTGTACGTATAAGTGTTGTGTGTACGTATAAGTGTTGTGTGTACGTATTAGTGTTGTGTGTACGTATTAGTGTTGTGTGTACGTATTAGTGTTGTGTGTACGTATAAGTGTTGTGTGTACGTATAAGTGTTGTGTGTACGTATAAGTGTTGTGTGTATGTATTAGTGTTGTGTGTATGTATTAGTGTTGTGTGTATGTATAAGTGTTGTGTGTACGTATAAGTGTTGTGTGTACGTATAAGTGTTGTGTGTACGTATAAGTGTTGTGTGTACGTATAAGTGTTGTGTGTAAGTATGTGTTGTGTGTACGTATAAGTGTTGTGTGTACGTATAAGTGTTGTGTGTACGTATAAGTGTTGTGTGTATGTATTAGTATTGTGTGTACGTATAAGTGTTGTGTGTACGTATAAGTGTTGTGTGTAAGTATGTGTTGTGTGTACGTATAAGTGTTGTGTGTACGTATAAATGTTGTGTGTACGTATAAGTGTTGTGTGTACGTATAAGTGTTGTGTGTAAGTATGTGTTGTGTGTACGTATAAGTGTTGTGTGTACGTATAAGTGTTGTGTGTACGTATAAGTGTTGTGTGTACGTATAAGTGTTGTGTGTACGTATAAGTGTTGTGTGTACGTATAAGTGTTGTGTGTACGTATAAGTGTTGTGTGTACGTATAAGTGTTGTGTGTACGTATAAGTGTTGTGTGTACGTATAAGTGTTGTGTGTACGTATAAGTGTTGTGTGTACGTATAAGTGTTGTGTGTACGTATAAGTGTTGTGTATACGTATAAGTGTTGTGTGTACGTATAAGTGTTGTGTGTACGTATAAGTGTTGTGTGTACGTATAAGTGTTGTGTGTACGTATAAGTGTTGTGTGTACGTATAAGTGTTGTGTGTACGTATAAGTGTTGTGTGTACGTATTAGTGTTGTGTGTACGTATAAGTGTTGTGTGTACGTATTAGTGTTGTGTTAACGTATAAGTGTTGTGTGTACGTATTAGTGTTGTGTGTATGTATAAGTGTTGTTAAGTAAAGTTGTCTATCTAAAAATGCATACATTTCCTACATCAATTCAAATACAACATATACTAGAATATATAGAATATAATACTCAATATCCGTTGTTTGGCGCGAAAAAACGGTGTAGCGAGGTGTAGCTTGTGAGAGGAAGGAAGGGAGAGGGTATGGGGAAACTGGGGATCTGGGGATGTGCGGGTTGGTGTTAAGTAGCGATGCTTCGAGACTTCTTATTCAGTGAAACAATCCACAAAACCACATATTTTAGCTAACATTTAATAAAATTGTATTGACCAATATTTAAGTGCTTTCCAATTAAAATTAGAAGGCTCATTGTTCATGTTTAATTAGGTCAGTCATAATGTCATTGGCGTAGGGATGTGGCGACCCTATCGCCCATTGTCTATGGTGCAATGGCCTCAAGGCGAGGGGCACCGGGAACGCCTCCCTGTAAGATTTCCCTAGCAAAGGGATACCTCCAGCATGGAGATAAATGTCTGGTATATATATATATTAGAATTGTTCATGAAGACACGATGCCTAATAAAGGTGTTTCACTGACATTCAGTGTCTAAAAGACACTGAAAATCTTTCATAACGTTGTAATAATAGTCAAATAAATTACCATCTTGATCACAGACATGGTGAACGACGTGACCAGTTATTACACGAGGTGTTGGCTCTTATTGCTTGTCACCAGTGGTTGTTAATTTTTTTTACAGAAATACAGTTTACATAACAGATATTTACTTGTAATTATGGTTGCATAAAACATATTTATACAACACGAGATTATGTTAACTATGCATCCCGTTTGTTCATTCATATGGGTTAGGATTAATTACAATCTATTGCTATATTTCAATTCCAAACTTCCACCACCACTATTACTATCCCTGAGAGAGAGAGAGAGAGAGAGAGAGAGGGAGAGAGAGAGAGAGCAGTTACTAGTTACACTGACAGTTGAATTACTAAGTCAATAATTATGATGTCTGTCAATACATATAATAACTTATGTTGTCAAGGCTATAAAGGCTATATTGGTGGCACAGTAGTGGTGTTAGTGTTATCTATTTATTGCACATAGTCCAGTAATCAGCCTACATCTGTCTGGGTAATGTGTGGAATGGGTAGAGGGGGATGGGTTGGATGATAGGGGTAAGGGTGGAATAGGTTAGTGGATGGCTTGGTAGGAAGGTATGAGTGAGGAAAGGTGATGGGGGAAGTAAGAAAAGGAGTGGGGATAGCAGGGGATTAATGGGGGGGAGAAATATGTAAAAGAAAGAACTGAGAAAGGAAAGATGATAGTAGTGGGATGGAAAGAGAGGGAGATGATGAATGGGTATAGAGAGAACGAGGGTGGAATGAGGGAATGAAGTAAGTGGAGTGTGAGAAGAGTGGTAGAGAGAAGGATGAGAGAGAAAGAGAACGAGTAGTGGGATGGGACAGACAAGGCCTATATACTTGGGGACAGAGAGAGAGAGGGAGTGTACAGTCTGTCGATGCACACAAGGCCTTGGATGCACGTACAGTCTGAAAAAAAAAGTTTTGGAACCACCTCTATTACTAGTGCTATGTAGGGTTGGTAAGCCTGTTCCACTGGTGATAATACTTATTGTATACCTATTGTATACTTATTGTATACTCATTGTATAATACTACAATTATAATATGTGTTATGAATAGGTGTATTATTAGTGTATATTGGTGTATAATAGGTGTATTATTGTCCCTGTACAGATACACTTGGGCTGACTTAGCAGATGTACCAGTCCTACCGAAATAAAAATTCTAAAATTAATGGAGGGGTGGTTCAAAAACTTTTTTTCGCAGAGTGTACAGTCGCGAGCTGATGGGATGGAGACACGAGTACACTCATCATGGGGTCGCTTCTACCTGACAAGTTATGGGGGAGTGAGAGAGGAAGAAGGGGGGGGGGTATGCAGGGTCTGGTGGAGGAAGAAAGAACAAGACAGACGCCAATAACCGTGGCTGTAGAGACGTTTTTCTGTATCTTGATTTATGGTTGACTTTGGGTGAAGGGACTAATGGAGATGGAGTTCACATTAACAAACCTATATAATTAAGTATTGAATTTTATCATTGTCATCATAATATTATTTTCTACTCTCATCTGTAGGCTAAGTATTGTTCGATATCAGCAGAACTGTAATGACATCAAATGGGATGGGTATCTATAAAACTTGGACATATGTAATGAAATGGCTAAACTCAATGATAAATGTGTTACAACAATAATGAATATATTAAACAAAGTTATGAGAACCACAATTATCCATATATTATAATTATGTGAATAGAATATTCTGTATAACGGAATGAGACAATCGAATCTCTCCTGCAGAATATAAGCTTATTTCTGATGAAGTGAAGGTTCGAGTCATGTGAACCACAGTTCCCTTTACACACATACACACACACACCAATACCACATCTTGTAGCTTTCGCAGGCTTACCAACTTAACACACGGGGGGGAAATAACTTGTTCTAAGTTACATATAGTGTATTATTGGATTACAAGTAAATTTCTGCCCATAAGGAAATCATTAACACGTAGACATAGTAGAATAAAGCTAGTTACTATTTGTGAAACGTATTATAATCAGTGGTGACAACCTTTGAGATGGCAGCCTTCATAACAGAGTTAGCGAGACTCAAAAAGTTATTATGCGTCCAATAAAATGTTATTGATACTTTGTGTATTTTTCCTTGAAAATAATGGCTACCTTCAAGTAACTTATAACATTAAATTATTATGTTGTTGTTGATTGCAGAGTGTTACTTAATGCTCGTTTGTTTTTGTTTTTTAGTTTGCTGTTGAAGCGAGCTCTACAAATTTATAATTAGTATTTATGTGTGTCAGGGATCGAACGGGGACTCTGGTTTGGTGAGGAAAACACACACAACTGCTGTACTTCTTTTCTTCGTTTTAATTAAAAAGATATAATTATATATACAGCACAGGTCATTTCACTTAATACATAACAGCAGCACACGGCCCTCTTAGTCAAGGGTGAGTAGAGACCACACAGGTCTGGTCCACGCTGGTCCACGCAGGAACCTCAAAAGGGAGAGTAGGACCACACAGGTCTGGTCCACACAGGAACCTCTCACCAACTCCCGTCCTTCTCCACCGTCTATCCCTCATCACCTCGGCCACAGGGCCTCACTGACTCGTGACACCTCCGAGTCAATAATTATTTCACAAATGAACCCAACATATAGTCACAATAGATATCAACTACCGCAAACAAGTCTAGTGCGAAGCACTCGACCCTCGCAAGTACCAAAACAGTTTAACAGGTAGTTAATATAACAGAGACAATAATCAAACATAAGAAAATATATCTAGCCTAACAATATAACATTATATTAAACTCAACCTCATAATTAAACATATGTATGTAAATATATACATATATATACATGAATATATAATAATAAATTTTCTGTCGTACCTATCTGACAATGTGCACACATTAATACAAAGAATTAATTCAATAGAAGATTACCATCAGCATCTTGCTATTACTTTTAATCCTTACTGTATGATGATATTACTGCACCTTGTATTCCACAATATTTATATAATAAAACTCTTAATAGTGACAACATTAAAGTAAAATACAATATACAGAAATACAAATTCCAGTTCCATTTCTATAAATCATTACATATTTGTCTTCCATTCTTCTTAGTGTTTATAATTATGTATTTAGATGTGGCCTATATATACACGTCTAATTATCACCCACAAGACTTAATTATTAATGTTGGCAAACCAATGTATTTTGAGGCCCAGCTGGAAAAATGCTACACCAGATTTAGGACATCTGATTCGATCCCAGTCCAGTATATAAAGTAAGACTCCACCACTGTTGCTCTGTTATGTAAAGGATAATAATAATAATAATAATAATAATAATAATAATAATAATAATAATAATAATAATAATTAATGTATACTACGTACAGTTTGATACACAACTTACTTTAAAGTACAAAAACGAAAATATTATAATACTATAATACAGAATGATGCAAAAGACATTAAAATAACACAATATTAAGATAACTTTCGTAGGTAAATACTGTAATTGAGTTAATAGTTTTAAAAAAGTATATGAGGTCTGGGAAAACTATAAATTTCCTCATAATTAAATGTTGTGTAACTAATAATATAAATGTAAGTAATTGATGAAAGCCTGAGTGAGTCTGAGAAGCTCGTGTGTGTGTGTGTGTGTTAAATAGATAGATAGATAGATTGATAAATAAATAGAAACATAAAGAGACAGACAGACAGAGATTTAGACTCCTACAACAACAACAGCAACTCACCTGAATATCACTTGTCCTGTGAAATTGTGTGGATTCCAAAGTGCCGTAACCTGGTTCTTGATGCTGCCGTCACTGTGTTGTACCCCACCCTGTTGTTATTATTATTATTATTATTATTATTATTAATGCTTTCCTCTCGTTCACAAAACATTATTATTATTATTGTTTTCCTCTCATTCACTACTATCCATCATTATTATCAATAATATCCTTATTTTCATTAACACCATTATTATTATTATCATTATTATTATTAGTAGTAGTAGTAGTGTTATTGTCCTCTCATTCACTGTCTATCATCATCATCAACAACAACAGTATTATCACCATCATCATTATGTGAAATATCAAGTACAGTAATTGGGTTTGAAATAAGTACAGTATGAATCTATAATGTATATATTACTTGTTCGACTTGTGGATTCATGTTCTTGTGTATGGTGGGAAAATCAACAAGCAGTTTGGGGCATGTTTGATATATTCTGATGAGAATTTATAAAGTGAGACAAAGAGTGAGGGACGCGGGTATAGGAGTACCAAGGTAAACAGAGATGAGAGTCACCAAGGGATGACCACACAGCCACGTTGAGTTAAGGGAGAAATTCTGTTTAAACCTTGGGGAAGGGAAGAGATTCATGTAACGCAGCAGTTGTGCACTTATATAGTACTAGTTAGCCACTAAGTACAGTATTACTCCAGTAAGCTCTGTTGCTGTCGGTTACCACGTACTGTCTTACAAGCAGTGCAAGACGGCCAGTGTCAGTGCCAGTAACACCTACATAAGGTAGTATTTTGTCTGTATTTACTGGTAGTAGTCAAAATGACATATAAAAGTACAAGGAAATAAAGTCAAGAGGTACCGTTCATCATGGGAAATTTATCAACGTTTTAAAGGTAATTAAGACAAGATTTTCCAGTCTGTTAAAAGGTACCTTGTTAAAAAATAAAGTTGAAGAGCATAATTATACGATATTATGAAAGCTTCTTTATAGCTAATAGGTTTCTTTTGACAATGTCCATTAATTCATCACCCGCTGGGATAATTTTCACTTACCAAGGTGTAGTGTACGGTGGACCTACGTTCTAATTGGCCTAGATATAGCCTACAGTATTATAATATTTAGTCCTTCAAGCTTATGAAAAAATAAACAGCATGGGATTCTTAAGTTTACCTTCAGCTAAGTACTGTTATATGGTTGTCAAATATTAAGTAATTTCTTTTGTTTTGTAAGGAATATTATATTAATATAACAATAAACATAAAGGTGTGTGCAAGGAGTTACTGACACCACCGAAGGAGCAGCTGATAATTCTGCCTGAGTCCTGAACTTCAAGGAATCTGCCAGCTCGTCTTCCCTCTTCCTGTACATCTCTCGCCTCCAGAAGAAAACCTCGGAATTTCTGGCCGCCATTCCCCTTCACAGTCACTACGGACACAAAGGAAATTGTTCTGATAATTCAAATGTAGTAAGGAGAGACCATAATAAACACAGAGATATAAAGTGAAGCGTATTACGGTTTATGATATATATATATATATATATATATATATATATATATATATATATATATATATATATATATATATATATATATATTATATATATATATATTAGGTGTAGCTCAGCAGGATTAGTGAAGGCGAGAAAAGATAGGGATGGGTATGTCAACGTGGAGAGAGAGAGAGAGAGAGAGAGAGAGAGAAGAAGGGGCAGTGTTACGTCAGAGCACCTGCCCCAGGACTGACTTGGTATATGTGGGCTGATCATGGATACAACCTCTTGACATCAACTGTATCATGCTTCAACCTATATCTGTGTATTTATTTTGTTCTTTCCTTACTACATTTGAATGTTTTATACCATTTCCTCGAAAACTGCAAAGAAACTTGTGGATCACTCGACTTCTTGTAGGCGGGCTAAACTTAATTTCATGCAAGTGTCTATTAATAACCTATCATCAACATAGACTGTAATTATAAACAGATTATCCACAAGTGTTCAGTATGCGTATTTCCTAAACTCCCAAAGCTAAAATATTATAAAATCACAACCTAAGGGGAGATTATCTTGTTGGTAAATTTGAAGGCTACTGATTCCTCCTAACTATACCAGAAAACAGACGCCCTCAATGGTAGGCTACTAATAGATAATCTGTTCCATGGCATAGTTTAGACTCTAGAGGAATCAAATACCTTCCAATTTATCAACAACAAAATCCTCCCTTAAACAACATGGAAGATTTTCTATGGTATGTACTGTATAAAGAAGACTGTGTTTATGGCTGCTGGCTGTGTACTTATTAATTATGGTGTGCAATAGTTCCTTCCCTCATGCAACAAGCCACAAATCTCTATAGCCTATATAAATTATGAATTTATCGACAAAATACAGTTCATAAAACCTTAACGTATGTTTACCGTAGTATCCGGAGGTCCTAGGGGTGATGTGGATCCTGAATGGAGGGTCTGAGGTGCTCGGTACAGCTAAGTGTCCTGGCTGTAATGAGTCACAAGCCAGTGATACACTAGAACTGCTGAACCCAACTGTCACGTGTGGCATCACAACACATACAGCACACCACAACCATCTTACAACTCCAACACTGCTCATTGTTTGTTTGCCTGTGGTTGGTAATAGGGTATGAGTCAACTTAATGAAATATATAAAATTACTTTAATATTAAGCCTGATTATTCTTCCAAATTACATCGTGCATGAAACACATGATTCCCTAATAGTATGACTACATGAGATTGTCTGTTTCCTGGTATAGTTTGAAGGGATCAGCAGAAGTTCTCCAATTCACCACCAAGAGAGTCTTTACCCTTGGATTGTGCATACTATATACAGTATTATATGAAGTGTGGCTACATTGTGTTAATTTGTATATAGTTGGGTTAGATAGGAAGAGTATATATAGGTTAACACACACGCACACTGGTCATAGTTCTTAATCGATCATTTTTGTTTGATGCCTACTTGCTAATTCTTACCCGTGTATGTATGTACAGTACGTGTTTCTACAGATAATATTATAACAATTATTGATCGTTCTTAGTTTCATCATCAGGGCTCTCCGAAGTCCATATTCTATTAGGCTATATGTTTTTATCTGGAAGAATGTTGTCACGATTCTAAACATACTCTTCCTGCAAATCGTGTATGAGACCTGGTGGCTTCTGATGCCTCCTGACTTATGACATGAAATAAGCTCCTTTAATGTACAGGAGGTGGTGTTTCGTGGCAATGTTTGAAGGACTCCCTAACCTCCAATTTTCTGATTACATCACGGGGTTATTAAGAAAACTGTACTGTACTTAGAATCAAGGTATTCTATATATTGATTAGAATGAGAAGTGTACTTTATGTTTCTGTATTGCTAGAAACAAATACTATTATCTTCAGAACAGTCACGGTGATGGAACGTATCCCGAAATGATAACCGAGATACATCGTATACTTATATCAAGAAAATAATATCAATGGAATTAGGTAGGTTGGTTATAACGTGGTGCCGTCTAAATATAAACATGTACTCGACACCTTAAGGACCCTGTGATCGTGTATGAGGCTTGGTGGCTTCTGATTCCTCTTGACTATGTCACGAAACATGCTTCTTCAGTATAGGGGGTGATTCAGGGTAATGTTTGAAGGGCTCGCTAACCTCCAATTTTCCAACTTCATCAAAGGGTCCCTTACTAAACTTACAAAAAAATAAAAAAATAAAATAAAAATAAAAAAAGTTCAAAATTAATATATACAACACTTATTTGGTCTTCTCCTTTGTTGTATAATATACGTCTTTGCAATAATAAAGTTTTCAGTTTAATTCACTTTGGGCAGTATACTGTACACAGGTAGCGACACACACACACACGGAGGCAGAGTGGTGATGATCTAACCGTGTTGTGGTGTGTTGGAGTACTGTGTAACTTTCACCACCATCATAGAGGTGAAATTTCCATCATCTCCCTGAGGCTGCAACAACAGGTATGTATGTATGTATGTATGTATGTACAGTCGCGAACCAAAGTTTCGCACCCCCTGGGCTGACAGGAAGGCGAAGACAGTGTTAAGGGACCCTGGGATGTAGTCAGAAAATTGGAGAAAAATGAGTCCTTTAAATTTTGCTACGAAACTCCAACCTATTTGGAAGGATGCAGTTTCGTGGCATGGTCAGGAGAAATCAGAAGCCTCCAATTTTCATACAGGATCACAGGGTCCTTAAATATATGCTGAACGATCGGACAAACTGGTGTTTGAGTTGGTAACGAAAAAGGGTGAGGTTAATTTTCCATGACTTCCGGTTTGTGGTTTGTGAAAATGAAGCTCACACTGTTTCGTTACCAACTCAAAACACCAGTTTGTCTGATCGTTCAGCATATATTTAACATTGTCTTCGCCTTCCTGTCAGCCAAGGGGGTGCGAAACTTTGGTTCGCGACTGTATGTATGTATGTATGTGAGGGAAAGGTTATAAGGGGATAGTACAGTATTGGTAAATCTGGAGCAAGTGATTCTTTCAAACTTTTCCAAGCAACAGAACAGAACCCGATAACCATTCTTATTTTTTTCATTTAACTCTGTCATGTAGTAAAAAAATTGGAGGTACAACGACGACAATAACAATTAACAACAACAATAATAATAATAATAACAACAACATTATCAGATGTACAATACGCCAGCAAGCAAAGAATCAATTATAAGTAGTAAATTATCGAGCTGTTAAGTTTTTTTAAATCTAATTCGGCTTTCATTCTTTAGTAAGCTTATCTAACAACAACAATAACAATAGGTAACTTTCACTTGTACCTTCTGCTGCCCTCCCCACTCCTGCGTACCTTTCCCCTTTCCATTTCTTCCCTTCTCTTCCCTTCCCTGTATAAACTCTTGTTACCCATTCCTTCTGTACCCTTCCCTTTCCTCGCCAGTCGCCTCCCACTCCTTCCATTCCCTATTCTTTCTCTTCCTTTTCCTTCCTTTCCCTTCCGTACCTTCCCCATCCTTCCTTTGAATGTCGTAGAATCGTGTAGCTGGCAGTACTCACATCTGAACATAAGGCTAATTGACTTGTATCATATAAGCATATCTTTAATTTATTGCCCCATTGGAGATATGGTATAATTAAGGATGTAAGAAGACCACCTTTTATAGGCCTGTTAGACCCTGAAAGATGAGAGAGGTGATACAGATGTGAGAGAGTAAGCCAAAATGAAATAGAAGCTAGTAGGAAAGGAGCGACAGTGGAAGAATTGGAATTTACTAGTTGGGTTTGGAGATACATATTGAGTAAGAGTTCAGCCCGTATAATCGAATATGTTTAAGTAAGTATTATACTCAACACATGAATGAAACACTTAGTATTGCGCTTAGTGTAGTACTTACGAATAAGTCCTTTGAAATACAAATATGATTATTTCGGAAGAGTCCATAAATATTTCAGATAATTATGTTTTTCATATCCACAAAAACTACGAAATTTATTTTTCACCGATAGTCTCAAAAATACGAATTTGGAAAGGTATTAATTTTCTATAAATTGTCTTTTTTTTTCGTTCGCCTAACATGCCATGTTTGTTTCTTATTCGTCTCGTTCTTCAATTTCCTCACCACGAGAAGTTCCAACTATCAACTTTATCATGGAGACCCCAAAGAACAAGAGGACCAACAACTGGAGCAAAGACGAGGTGTTGATGTTCTTACAGCTCATCGGAGAAACTTTATCTTGCAGTCAGTGTTGCCCTCAATTACCGACCTAATGCCTGGACCTCCTGTCTCTGTAAACTATTTGAGAAGATGGTAAATGTCTGACTGTATACTTCCTGGAACGGGGTAGTTTTCTGTCTCCGTCCCAGTCTGACTTTTGTAAACATCATTCCACTACAGATGCTCTGGTCAGGTTGGAGGATGCTGCATGTGAGGCTTTTGAACGACATCAACACCTGATCTGTATATTCTTTGATATAGAGAAAGCATATGACACTACATGGAAATATGGCATCCTGCAGCAACTCCATGTATATGGCCTGCCGGGTCGCATATTGCCCAACTGTTTAAACAAGTTATCCCTTCAAATCGTCTGGACCAGCCGTTTTCACCATTGGTGCCGGAGTGGAGTACAGTTGGGCAATATGCTGCCGGGTCGCCTTCCACGCTTCCTTAAGGAGTTTCTCAGTGGTCGCAGTTTTTGTGTGAGAGTTGGTACAGCCCTCTCAGCATCCGTTGCACAGGAGGAGGGCATCCCCCAGGGAAGCGTCCTCAGTGTCACGTTGTTTGCAGTAGCAATTAATGCCGGTAAAGCCAACTCCATGTATGTTGACGACCTGGCTTTCTGGTTTGCTGCTTCCCGTATATCATTGGCGGAGTGACTCAAGCAGCTTGCCCTCGACTATGATAGACAGGGTGTCGCGTTGGCTGCTGGTATTTCTGTAGTTACGGGCCCAGCAGAGGAGCTCTTTTTATATTTATGAGTTGCTATATTGTATATTGATATCATTATTATAAGCGATTCCCAAAAAATAATGCCAACCTATCTAGATATTATTTTTAAGAATTTCTTTATTAATAGAATAAGCATACACAATAATATTCTGCAGTGATATTTGTCAGTTCATCATCGACATCCATTCATACAAATAGTAGTGTCACAAATGGTCCATTGGTCCTATTGGAATGTTACACACAACAAATGTGTTTGGGGACAAAATAATTATGTAATATGTCTCGGATTCACAGGAGTACAAAATTATAGTTGCAATCATTTGAGATACTGTAATGTATATGATGTTTGTACCTGTAGACATACCGGTAGAATATCTTAGACACACGGAAATAACTCATCATAAAATTATCACAGTATACTGGAAAATGAGCCAGCATAGATTATTATGATAACATTTCATGTTATGCAAATTAAAATAGATAAAATGTCTCCCTAGAATTAGATTTCCTGACTCTTACGCCCTTAGTGAAGTGAAAAACGGAAGTGTATAAACCTGTTTAGTGTAGGTTACACTATAGGCCTATAGCTGTGATTCGTATGGAATCTGGGGAGGCAGCTTTTTTTCATTTTTAGGTTTAGCGGTGAAAAAAACTTCCGCTGAGTTATTTAGAGAAGGTTGTTAAGTAAGAGTTATACTTCATGGGGTCTACAAAAACTTATTCCTCAGTTCCTATTCCGGGTTCAACGCATCTATTATAATTTGGTGGTACAGTAGTGTATTGTACATACAACACTACCAGCTACAGTACACACTACAACCAGAAACAGTTCAGCCTGTGCCACCTAGCACTGAGATATCGTTGTACTGTTTTGGGGGTGGTTTAGCACTACTGCTACTGGAGTCTTAATTAGTAGACTCTGTACAAGGCATAGTTTATTGTAGGTACACACAAAGAGGCAGGAGGACACGCAGATGAGGCAGAATAAGACGTGGAGGCCTTGACGCAGCGTGGCTAGTCTGTCTCCTGTACCTACTATGTTAGAGGAACACGTGGTGGAGGAATAAGGAGTGGAACCTTGTGTTACACTACATCGTAAATGGGATAGAAGAGGCCAAATATATTTCATAATTCCAATCTTCATTATAAACTAAAAGTATTTATTACAATAGTGAGGAGAATATCATACCATATCACCCTGTAGAACGGTTCCTGCCTCCAGACACAATATCCCATAGATATATTGAATTGACAGGCGGCATGACATAGAGGTGGACTTGGTGTTGGTTATTCGTAACCAATATCATGTATGTCATGTATGGCTTTGGGCTGTCTCCACCTCACAGGTATACACATACACGTCCCAGTCTATAAGGCATGGGAAGGCTGCATTACCTATAGGCGCTTAACCTGTTACTCACTACTCTGTGTTACCAAATAAAATGTACTTAGCATACGAGTCTCCTGCTCACCTCCAGTAATACAAGTCTTCCCAACTGTACAATGTCTCCAAAATACTTTAGGAAACACAGGATCATATGAACATAAATAATGTTTTGTTGCTTGAAATAGTTTGGAGGAATCCGTTGCTACATATTTACTAACAGTGTACAGTTTTAACCCTTTAATTAATTTTGTAATATAACATAAACAGAATTTAATGCGGCTGCAAAAATCTAACATCCTCTGCTAATTAATTCTCTGGGGAGGAGTAACACACATACACACACACACCATATAGTTGTATCAGGAAGTGGTGTTATATATATTTCTAACAATGAGAATGAGAAGGAAGTATTAGGAGATTAGCAGATCATTATAATTGCAAAAAATATCTAATATGAGAAATGAATCGCCTATATATCGATATTTCACTAACATATATATTAAAGCTTATTTTATTTAAATACTTTCTCTAACACATGGATACACTCTTAATCTTCACATCCGGCTTTTATTGTATATAACTCGTGACCTTGATACTGTAGTCTGTATATCCCCCTGGTCAGCGGTCACTCTGTGTGTGTGTGTGTGTGTGTGTGTGTGACTGTCTATATAAACTTTGGGACCTACAGTTTGACGGCAGAACACTCGGGTAAATTGAAGGTGAGGCTTCTGTATATACGAAGAACTCGACGTGTGTGTGTGTGTGAAGGGAAGTATTACAAGAACCAACCGTCTAGTACGTGTATGTGACATCGCTGTTAATATGGAAGATACCCAGGTCAGTGTTGATGGAAAACAAGAATTTATTTATTATTTTTATTGCTTTCTATATATTTATTTATATATTTTTGTTATGTTCAATCATACTCCATGCACCGCAGGATTGACTCTCTATTAATGGGCAAATTTATATAGTAGGCAACTGATTTGTTAAGTAAAATGTATGTATTTGATATTAACAATTAAGATACATTTCGCTCGTATATTTAGTATTTTAAATTTAAATTCAATGCATTTATAAATATTTAGGTTATAATGTCAAACTATGATTATCGCAAGTCGATTCTTACCTTGCCAGACATTACTAGATAATTATAACTTGCTGATTACAACTTACAGGTAGAGTTGTTAAATCTAGAGCAACTGATTCCTCCAAGGATGTTACAGGACATAATATTATACCATCATTTTAGTTAATCAGGTCCTGTTTATTAGCATAGCCTATTTTGGAAGACTCTAGGCGCTCTAATGTAGCAAAACTTTATTATTCCCTTATGATTAATGGAAAGAATGAGTTGTGTTGTTGACTTGAGACTCTAAATTTCTTTTTTTTTAGGCACCAGCTGGCATGTACAACACTGTCAGTAATCAGATGGAAAGACTCAACACACAGCAGGACAAATATTATGAAGACTTTCCAGGCTATAACAATATAATTAAAGTTTCACCTCAAGAGTGGTGGCTGCCATCTCACTTCCTCAATTTCGCTGCTGGATACCGTAATTTCAAGGTCAGTTATATTTATCAGCACTCATTGTTAGGATGCCACTAGTGTTTACGGAAAATTTAATTGTACTGTAATAGATGGGGATCGAATTTATATCCCAATCAGTACCAACACCTTCCGTCTCACCATTTGACCACTATGATCAAGTGATATTATACCAGACATGAAATATTAACTCCATGATGTGTTGCTTGTCACTGACTTAAACTGTACATTCATATGCCGAGGCAAGCCTGCTGCCTCACAGACCGATTATTACTGTCAACTGTTAGCCTTTAATAAGAGTACAGTATTTAGTTAACTTATACAATAACAAAGAATGTTTCTTACCATTTCAGTGTTATGGTAAAACACTGCCACGTTTGTTTTTCAATAGATTTATACAATTTAAACGTGTTAGTACTGTATAGCCAACTGTATTACTGCTTATTACAATCCCCGCCCTACTATACCGTGACTCCATACAACACTATACCACTTCCATATCCCCCTACACCCCTGGCTCGTAATGGCATCCTTGGTATGTGCAGCATAATAATGTGCTTTAGGTAAGAGTTGAAACAGGAGATTCACGTCTTTATGGTACACTCGCCAGCACTGCCCCGTGGTACAGGGGCTCGCACGTTTTAGATGTGGCACCACTGTGATCAAGGTCAAGGGAGTATATTCCCTTGACCTTGACTGTGATGATTTGCCTCGAAACAATCCACGTGTGTGAAATAAGTAACCTCGATACAGTGGCGCATGAAGTGAACTTTGTTGTTGAATGTTTCGAACAACAAAGTATCATAACAGGCTGAACTTTGTTTAACCTGATCCATGCAATAAGTGTGTAATATCTGCCACCTTTATATATAAAAGAGAGAAGTATGTAATCTTACCTCATCACGTCCTAACCATCAGAGCAACACCTGCGAACTTATATACATTTTCTTGATCAGGGTGACCCAAGGATGGTTTTAGGAGAAAAAAATAAAACACTTTTTTATTTGCTCTTTCTAGCTACTGGCGAGCTTGCCTGTGAGGAGTGGGGATTTAACAGAAAAAATAGGGATATATATCCCCACCGGGAACATATTTTGACCACCCCCTCAGGAGGAAAATTTGTTATTGCTTTTGCAAATTATTAATATGATGAATTTTAATCCAACATACTTTTTGTTCTCCAAATATTAGGTATCTTATTTTTTACCCAGTCAACGCCGGGTACTACACAAAGTAGTTATTTATAAAATGCATAATAATTGGCCACAGTTTTGTGATGACGTGTCGTTGGTATCTTATCATCTAGTCTGCAGAGCCTTATATGAGGTCAGAGAAAAGAGGGAGCTGTGAGCCTGACACATACAAACTCAGATGTGACCACATTTGCTTCAATATTCGTAGTAAGAAACACAGGAACAATGAAGAAATATGATTATGTTGGTAATGTATTGGAGTTAGAAATAAGAAACCTATGCCACATTTAATGTATTTTTACTTATTGTAAGGTAAAAGAAACTATCTATATCTATCTACCTATTTCTTACCATCCTACTACACTAACTGTAGAAGATATTCTCAAAAAGTGATAACATGAACTGAATAAACGAGTAAACACTGATAAGTTGGATGTGTGAATGACAACTATGCTGATCACGTTTGTAATTCTGACTTTATTATAGTTATTTGGGTGAATAATATTAACATCACTTCTAATTGGGATATATTTTAACCTGTAAACGGATAACAAACTAATCTTTCCAATTTTTTTTAACAAACAACAATCAACAAAAATGAACTTTTTATGGAGACAGAGGCATATCCATTAATGCACTATTAACATTGTGTATATTGCAGCTACAGTAACTACCAGGTTTTATGTTCATTACGTTATGATAGCGATAATGAATATGCTAGCCTCACCGGCAAGGTGAAGAAAACTCGTCTCTTCAGTTATGACTGGAAACTGAAGCTTCTTCCAATGAGTTCTCAACAATATCATGGATGTTCACTATTCTTGTGATTCGTTCTATGAATATTGAAGCAAATGTGGTCTTATCACAGCATGCCATGTGCGAGGCTTATGGCTCCTCCCTTTTTCTGACAACATATTTGGGGATCCATACATGTATTAGGTGATAAGATAGAAACAGAACGTAAATACAAAATGTAGACAGCTAAAATGCATTACATAATGACGAGTACGGAATACTTTCTAATGTAGAACATTAAGGTTAAACAAATTCGGGCTGAAATGATACATTGTGGTTCGAAGTTTTAAACAACAAAGTTCACTTCATGCGTCACTGTATCGAGGTTACTCCATCCCACATGCGGGCATTTTTCGCGGAAAATCATCACAGTGGTGCCACATCTCCTAAAACGTACGAGCTCCTGTAACACGGGGCACTGCTGGCGAGTGTACATGCATTGACAACGGGGGAGGCTTTATATGAATCATCACTTAACCCCTAGAGACCGGGGCACGACATACTCCATCCTACGTTAAAGGCCGGGTCA
The DNA here is from genome assembly GCA_034508575.1 of Petrolisthes manimaculis. Classification (NCBI taxonomy): domain Eukaryota; kingdom Metazoa; phylum Arthropoda; class Malacostraca; order Decapoda; family Porcellanidae; genus Petrolisthes; species Petrolisthes manimaculis. Next base: position 37,864 of record JAWZYT010002440.1, on the reverse strand, counting down.
CGACATACACCGTCACAGCGATTTAGCGCTATAGCCAGCCATGTAGGGCTAGTTTTTCTTGTTGTTGGGCGAGAAAATACACTCACAATATCGATCCGCTACCCACTCAGTTGCCTTCTGGTCGTCACGGAGAGTGGGCGATTTTTAATATTTCCTCTTGTCCGAATTTGTGCTCTAACGATCGTAAGACAATACCGTAGTGAATATATGTACGTGAAAAATAAGCCCCCCGTACCTGACGGAGGGTCCGGCAGGCGTTGTCTGGGGCTTAGCGAAAGGGTGGCCGAAATAGAGTCCCACTCTATCCCTAGCCAACATAGCTTGCGCGTGGGGGAGAGAGGATTTGGGCACACATACAAACTGTTAGAAACATATCCATTTATTAATGTACAATAGGCTAGATTTCACCTCATTCTTTAGTTAATTTCATGAATACGAATCAAATATAATGGTTTTCATTCAAGTCATTTGTAGAATAGACATACTATAAATTCCTTCCCAGCATTCATGTATAAATTCCATGCTACAACTATAATGCATTTTTTCTTTTTGGGTCAGCCTCGTCTGGAGGGGAAGTGAGTGAGGAGCCTTCCTCCTTACTATAGCTTCCCTCACCCTAGTTCTAGTAGAAGTGAGCATTATGTAGTCAAATACTGTAAGTCTTGTATGAACCAGTAGGTCTGTTATTAAAGGTGCCAGCGAGTGGCAGTCACTGGGACAGAGTGTAGCACACACTGTGTGTATGAAACACAATTATAGCACACATCACAAGGATGTAATGTATGGCCCAGCGACCTCTCCACCCACCTGAGACCCGAGTCAGCTTCGGCTATGGCTGACTAAGCAGGAAGACCTCAGACAGCCGACTCAAACCCCCCACCCCAACTGTACAAGCTTCCATTAGAATTCATTCTGCTATCTGCTTCACTCTTTTCAACTCATCCTTCCTCTCATCACTCATTCTCTCCATGTGTTCATACAATTTCTTTGTATTACAGTATTTACAAAAATGTAAGATCATTGTAAGTATTAAAATTATTTTAGTACTTTAAGTGGCAACTAGCAAAATATTTTGTGGTCAACAAGAAGTGGATTTCATCTCAATTTAACTGGTATGTACATACATCAAGATGGTAGACACATAATTATGAGCAATATGACTTTCATCCAACTACAGAACTAAAGGTATTTTCATTCTGAATTCTGTAGGTAAGGAATGATGATGTGTTCGTCATGTCCTTCCCTAAGTGTGGGTCGACCTGGATGAGTGAGGTGGTGTGGAACATGAAGGCTAACCCAGATGTGGATCACACTAAGGCCCAAATTCCAGACACACTCAGAGCACCCTTCTTTGAGTAAGTTTCAAGCTCGGTGGTTAAACAGCTAATTTTATCAGAAAGCATGCAATTAACTTTTTTATTATTTATTTGTTCAATATCTTGGATGATTGTGAGCAACAAAAAACAGAAGACTGTGCAAGATTCGAGAGACCTTGTACTGTAGTTACAGTATAAGGGAGAAGCAACAACCTATAGAAGCATTATCCTCCTAAGGGGGCAATATCTGAAAAAAAAATAACAAAATTTATAATAGTTAATGCATTATAAATACTTCATATATCTTATGACACAATGAAAAATCTTACACTAGTGAAAAAATCCTGAAACAGAACTAGTTTTCAATCTACATACAGTATATCAAATGAAGGATAAGAGTTACTGACAGTTATCATAACCAACAGATTGGACATGTTGAATCAGATGGCAGGCGATCTGCCAACATCAAACAACAGTATGATGGAGATGTTCCAGACCTGGTGTCCTGGAAAGAATGTGGCTGATGGGATTATCCTACAACTCACAGAAGCTATCCCTGACCCTCGCATCATAAAGACACATCTCCCCTTCTCTCTTCTGCCAGAGTCACTGCTTGATACTGCTAAGGTAACTATCTGTATATTTTATTATCATAACTATTGCATGGGAGTGGTAGAAAGAGAAGACATATATGAAGCAAGAGGTAGGTAGGTAAGGGACACGAAGTGGGAGGGAGAATTCAGGGGGGAGGACAAGCAAGTTAAATGGATGGGAATACAGTTATTGTAGTCTCACATATTGAGTAAAACAGAATGAAGCTAAATATTATGAATAATTGCTTGACTTCAATAGGATTATTGATCAATACTTAGCAATGTGCACAGCCTAGATTCTCACAAGTTAAAATAAAAAATAAAAATATAATTTCTCTCTAATAAATAAGATAATCATTTCAGAGGATAGTCAAGGTTCAGCACAGCCTGTGGCAATAACCACCATACACCATTGATAGCATCCTTTTATTACAGGTCTCCACGGTGGGACCTTTACTTTCCTTGGTTCCTAATGAATGTAGAGCCCTTACATTCACTAGTATACAACTCAGCATGATAGTTTATTTGTTTCTTTCTCTGTTCAGGTAGTGTACATGGCCAGGAACCCTAAGGATGTAGCCATCTCATTCCACCATCACTGTCGAATATCAAGATTTGCTCGTTATGCTGGCTCATTTGAAGACTTCATTCAATACTTCCTTAAAGGCCAAGGTGATTCTAAATTTTAAATTACTCTATGTATATATCCCTTGCTGGCATTCACCACTGGAGTCTAAGGTAAGAGTGGACATTACAGTATATAAGATTCCAAAAGTGGGCAAGAAGACATAGATCTTAGGTTAAAACAATGACTGGTTATAATACCAAGGTGGCTGTGATAGATGGAAGAGACAAAGGGCAAGGGAGCCGAGTGAGGATGCCTGAGAAACGGCGGAAGGGAGACGGGTCCTGACTGGATGACTGGTTGGAAGCATGATTATGGCCCTATGATGTTTGCAGGTGCCAGTACTTTTGCATATCATAAAACACCCTAACTTCAGACATTTTTACATGTTTTAATGAATAACTCTGTTATTAATGGTGCAATTTTATTCCTGTTGGTGTCATGTGGTACCTACTGAATCCATATACCAAAAAAATATGCACGTTAAATTCGTGCTTTTCTTTTTTTATCATCATCAAAACTTCAGAAATTTCCTAACTTCGGACAAGATTGTATTTTCCCTTTAAACATGAGAATGGTTAACAGCATCGATCTCTGGACACGCTGGCCGAATTTCTGACACATGAGGAGTTTAAAAAAAAAAAAAAAAAAAAAAATTGCCGCACTCATGGCTCGAGTTCTACATATATAAAGAGATATATCCCATGTTCTACTGGTTTGCTATGGTTTTGTTTCAGGTAATCATACACTGTGCTATTTTTTAATCTATATTTTTCTGCTGCTTTGTGCACACTCATGTTATTGTTATTTATCCACCTGGCCAGGCTGCAGTGTGGCCACCACCCGGCCCTTCTGACATATCAAAAGAAGCTGGATGGAACCATTGTAGATACCTGTCCAGGATGTAACACAACACCCCATTCTATTAAACACATTATGGAAGACTGCAATACACACAACCACACTCACCAACAACACAACATACACTCTCTGAGGGCACTGCGGGAGAGCCCGGTTCAGGCCATGGCCTTCCTCAGGAGCTCAGGGCTGCTCGGCCAGACAGCTTGAGGAACCTCAACAACAACTATACATACAGTACTTACAATTATCAGGAATGTGTTTTTCAGATAATATCTTTGCCCCTAAGAAAACTGTAATACAACTTCTATTTTTCAGTGTTATATGGACCATACTGGACACATGTACAACAAGCCTGGGAGAGAAAACACCATCCAAACCTACTAATCCTTTACTATGAAGATGTAAAGGCAAATTATATGAAAGAACTCCATAAATTAAACTCCTTCCTTGGCACAAACTTAAGTGAGAAGCAAATGCTGGGAATCAAAGAATTTACAAGCTTCAGGAATATGAAGGGCAGAGAGAGTGAAGGACAGAATAATACATCATACAGGACAGTAGTGTATGATCAAGAAGCAATAAAGAAAGAAGGTGGATTTTTCAGAAAAGGTAGAGTACAGTACTTTGAAAACTTTTATTTCTATTTATTTTACTTTTACCACTATAAATTTAGGTTTACCAGTACAGTACTGTACTGCACTGCAAGGAGATAATTATTTACTATATTAACCTGAGAACTTAATATGTTGCAAAAATACAAGCATTTTATCTTTGCTGACAATATTGAAGGTAATTTTCCTCTCTTTTTTAATGCTGAAAGGAAACAGTGTGACGCTCAGTACAGTAGTCAGCAGTGAAACAAGACATACAGTAATACAGTATCCTAATGAGGACACCATCCAAGTGCATAACTTCTACATGCATTGCAGTACAGGACATGCTTTAATCAATGTTGTTTTCAATGCCCATGATATTACATAAATCAGTTAAGGGTAAAACACTCAGCAGTGATACTTTTATGTAGGCTGTATGGATAACGAACATAATCTTTGCTAATTTGAGTATTTTTCTTTCTTACTCTGTAATATAAACAGGAGAAGTTGGGACATGGAAGGAGAATCTCTTCCCAAAATTCACAGCTAAAATGGACCAATGGACAATTGACAACACCAACAGACTGGGTATCAACTTCAAATTTTGTGAGGTAAAAAAAGATAAAATAAATCTAGAAACAGGTATTGAAGATATCACATTAACACATAATGTTAGGGCACGGTAAGGCACACGAATATGAATTTAAAATTATTAGAAAACAAAAAAATATTGGCCAGTGGATAAAAGGATGGAAAGTATGGAACTACTGGCATGCCAGAACGAGGAAAGGAATATCCCCGAGATGATCAGACGGTCTATCCCACTAATTCTCTATGTATCTACAAGTCATTATAAAAACAAATACTGTAGACAAAATTATGAGAATAGTACTGCACTGTAAACCAAAGGGTGGAGTACAGCATTATGTACATCTTAGGAATGAGTTAGTATGTGTAGGCTAATAACCAAATGAAGTTTTTATAACCTCTCGTAAGTTTCTAGTATTCTAATATTAATAAGTATTTGGTAATCAATGAGACTAGAAAAAACTCTCTTCAACCACAAAATATGAAGAAAAGACCAATGTGTAAAGTAGCCTAGAAAATATTCTCAGGGATTCTTAGGCTGAATGCATAGAGATGGTGCTAGGAATTGATTTAAACGGTCAAACTGAAAAATTTGCATATTTATGTTTTAATTTTTGTATCACAATATTTAGTCTTTAGCCCAACACAACATTTCATTGTTTCTTTTTGCCAGCCACTGAATTTATAATTGGATAACTTATAGGTCAAGTACTGTACATGCATATTATATATTTCATAGGCAACCAATAAAGCATTATTTCAAGTTCCTTTCTTATTTTTGCTATACAGTATTTACATTAGCATATACACTGTTGAATTTATGATAAATTAATTAATACAAAATAACTATCAAGGTATTATATGGAGTATTAACTGAAGCAAACACAGTTCAGTTACAGTTGAACAGATGAAATAAACTGTTGACTGAACCACAGAGCCTGGTCCTGTAACTTACAAAAGAAAACTTGTATTGATGAGGTAAAGTTTGTCAAAATCATAGATAATAACCAAAAATGATGAAAATCTACTTTTCCTACAATCTGCAAAATATTCACATTTAAAATTAGTGTGTCACCTTTACAAAGCTACTCAATTACTGAAATTCATTTATTTATTCTGTACAATTATGTTCAACACTGACCCAACCTTCGTTGGGTCATAATTACTTGTTTTACACTTACACCGAAAAAAAAATGTACTGTTTCTGCCATATTTTAAAACTGATCATATACATAGCAACACCAACATTATACATACCTGTACTGGAACTGTTATCTGAACTCGAGAGGTCGTCAATATCCTAAATTATACTTGTGGGTGATGCTTGATGCTATCACCAAGTCCTGTAAAGCTATTTATGTACCATATGAGATGTGTGTATATATTGGACAATTAAAAAAGCAAATTGTCACTTTTTATACTTTGCTTTCATTTCATCTTTTAGATGCCATAGTTCTCTGATTTAGTAATGTTTCCTAATATCAAATTAAAGCCATGAACAATTGAAATCTGCCCTGAACATACAATGCAAAACTATAATATTTTATGTGAAATTATAACAAAATTACACTTGGTAGTTTCACTCTAGGCTAAGGTTTTGTTTGTTTTATAGGAAGCTGACAATAATCTTCTTTTTCACTGGTACTATATTGTTTAATATCATACGAAAGTAAATTATGCAATGTACAGAAAAATACTAATTTTGTCTAACTACAACATATACTGTACAAATACTTCTCAGTTGACATGGAATAATGTTCCTGACATGGTTGTGTATATATAATAAAATTATACTATTGTGGTATAGTAACTTGTTCTTCTGGTTAAGTACTTATCAGCACTTCTCCCCTGAAGTAAGCACTACTCTATGTAAACAAACATTGAACTTAAGACCATGACAGTAATAATACTGCACATAATGTTGTTTGCATGATAAAGTTATTACAGTATATTATGCATGACATTGTTACATACAGTACTTATAAAACTGGGATATAGACTCCCCTGATGTAGAATCTACTAAAATGTCATCCAGCCAAGCCTTAACTCAGTCATTTGGTCTCTGGACCAGAAATCCAGCTGAGGTTACTCCTAGAAGTATAGTTGTACTTAACTGATAGTTGTTCCTACAATTTCAAGTAATAGGAGCAAAATGTATCTGTTGGCCGCTCCTTGAGCTATGCATGAGTGTAAAAAGAAACTCAGGTAAAATGTGCGGTACATGGAGAGTACTGTATTAAAAAATATATTCATGCCTGCATTAATAAAGTTTGAAATACCTTATTATTATGCAAGGTACTCTGATGTTGCAAAACAACATTAAAATTACACACATACACACCTGTTTCCTTATAGATAAAGACTGGCAGCAAATACAATGTCTCTCTTCAATAATTTGATGCCCTCTGAAAACTTTATCTCCAGATCAATACCAATAGCCTTTGATGCTTGTATCATCTGCCTCAAGAGTTCCTCCAGACGACGCATTGCTCGGATTATGCTCCCTAGAAGAAGGAAACAAAGAAAATACACGCTGTAATTTTTACAAACACTAATACAGCTACAGCATACATAGTAAAATGTGGAGAAAAACTGTACATAATATGGCAGAAAATATGGCCTTCAATGAGAAGGTATTATTAAACATACATGGCAAATGATAATGTAGAGATATATATTATCAGAAATAAATAGAGAGGAACAAAACGTCCAGTGAAATTAGAAATTCACATTCATTCCACCTTCCAAGCCCATGAGACTCTTAACTCCCCCAAATAAATTCTTGCATCTATGACAATGTTCCAACAATTAGCCTTGGTGAAAGGAGCCAATTTATAAACTGTGTGGACTGTAAGGTCTGTTGTGATCTGTGTTTATATGTCAAGATAAAACTGGGTTGCCTCCAGGATAAATTTGTTATGAGAAATTATTCTATTTTCTTGCCGATCATGTTCATATTATTTTTTTCACCTAATCTATGCTTTCTTACACAATCCATCGCCATATCATACCACCTCCTCAGTTTTCCTCATCTTCTTTGCCTCCTAATAATGCCTCATGTACACATTTTCACAACTCTAGTTTCATCCATTATTTCCACATGAACACCTCAAAATACTTGAACACTTTTGCCCAGGGGGACTGACTTTTTTCACTGAATACTAGCCATCCCCCACAGGGCTAGAATAAAGATTGTTGTAGAATCTGGTCACTTTCTAGTAGATTTGACGAGATCTGCCCACATGGATTAAAAATACACGTGAGATCAACCTCCACCTGGAGGTATTTTTTTCTATGTGGACCGCCAGCACACGGGGGTGCATTTCCCTTTGTATACAGCAGTGTAAACTCCCTCCCCCTTATGGTCCCTTCAGGACTAGTCTCATGGAAGGTACGGCCCCACTTGTAGCTCTTGTGGTAACGTAGACTTGGGCCCACAGCACTGGCTGTGGGATCAAAGACCTTCCCCCCAATGAGGCCCCCAGACTCCCTGATCCCATTTCCCTGGGATGTGCTTCAGTAACCCAGGCATATAGGGCCAGCCCCTCCTTTATTCTAATTTGTTTTTTCACTGTAACAAGATCATACCAGGGGTCTGTGGGGCAAGAGGCCATTCTGCCCCGGGAGAACATTAACAAGAACATGAACTTGAACACTACGGTACTATTTGATCAAGTATTTCACTCACACCACTTTTCATAAATATCAGTATGTATCTACAGTATTTATATAATAAAGTATAATTATAGTACATGTACTTCCTTCTGGTCTATAAAAAATCAAAAGTAAGCCAATACAGGATAAAGTGGAATCTTGGTGCCAAAACACATTGTATTTGATTACAGTAGCTGGATATCACAAGAGGAATAATTGCCTGAAGCAGTGGGTTACATAGAAGAGTAATTGCAGGAAAGAATTTTAATATCGTCATTAATCCTTCAAGCATTTATAATATAATATTTGGGAACAAGGAAAACATGAACACTTTCATTAGCTGTGAAATGGAAACAAAAATTAATTTAAATAGTCTAGTGAGGACAAAGATGTATATTATAACATTATAGTTTCTTCCCAAAGCCATGAAAGTTGTTTTGCTTCACTAGTGAATCCTTAGCACTCATAAATTTACCATATGCTTGAAACTTCTTACCTTCAAATATTTCAGTCTTTTTGCACAGCTCCAAGAAGGAAGCTCCGTTGCACCAATCATACACAATATCCATCAGGGTAGGCTTAAACTGCTCTAGATATTTTTCCTCATCAATCTGTAACAAGATTGTAAATTAAACTGGAATTAAAAGAGAATTGGTAAAGATAAAAATTTCTCTCAACTTGCAGGAATGTACACAAAACAAAAACTCCAAAACATCTAGCTTCTTCTAGGTCAAGCTTGTGATTTTGTTGGGACATAATATTATCTCTGACATTGTTGAGGTTAACACTCACTCCAACACTTAGGGCTGCTCGGACAGACAGCTTGAGGAACTTCAACAACAACCTCACTCTAACAGGATCTTCTTGTAATCTCTCCATCTTACATCCATTTATCTCAATCACTTTGATGCACTATATTAAGATTCACCCAATCAACCCTCTCATTATTTTACATCAACAGGCTACATACTCCCATTATGTAGCTCATTTCTATTGCACCCTTTTCTCAACTGCTGCAAATTACTGGTATTTTATGTCCATGTTTCTGAAGCATACCTAACAAGATAGGGATGAAATTGGAGTCTAGGTATATTTGAGTCTTCCAATACCATGGCAATGGCAGCAATACATTTTTAGGCAGGGCTGTCTACCAATAATAAGAATATATAACTGAATATGAGAACTGAAATGTTTAGTTATGCAACTTGCCAGTACAAATTTCCCAGATCAAGAATATTATGACATTCAAATGTAAAAAAGTAGAGACTGATTCAGTGACTCACCTCCAGTTTACATTCATGGCTGACTCTTGCTATTCGTCGAGCAATGTCCTGCATCTGTCTCAAAGGCCCTGTTAACTCCTCACTGAGTTTGGGAGTCTCAGAACTTTTCTCATCACATACAAAAGTGCTCAGTAATGCACAAGTCTGGGCAGCTGTAAATATGTCAGATAATAATACTAGAAGTAACACCGTAGACTCAAATATAAAACAATAAAAATACTGTGATAAATAATTCATTACACTAGCCATGGCCTAACACTACTTGAACATTAGCATGTAACATACTGTTTTATTTGACCCAGCATCCAACATCTTTGTGGTCACTCTAAGGAGAGATAACTTAGGACCTAGAACAATAATCTATTCTTTATATTAAGCATGACGCATGTTGATACTGGGGATATGATTTAAGAAGGGGACATGGAAGCACTATAGATACACAGTGAAGCATGCATTTAGTGTGAACTATAGTAATAAAGAAAGTGATAGTTCTAGTCCTGAAGTAAAATCAGAATGAATGGTTGGATACAAGCCATGGTACACTTACCAGATAGTTCATTAAACAACCCATTAAACAGCATCTCAGTAATTAGCAGCTCATCTGCAGCCGAGAGCTCACATGCAACACGACCTTTGCGCTCAATTACATCCTGTGAAGTGGCGTAGCCCAGTCGGCGTAATACACGCTTACGACACTTGAGCTCATCCATTTGGAGCACACTCTTAGCTTTTTTTAGGTCGAACTCTGCATTTGTCATCTGCTTCTTTACCTGAAGGAAAAAGTGTCAGGGAAGTATGGAAAAATTTAATCTTGAGAACAAAATGAACAAGTAGAAGACAATATCTTAACATTGGAAAAACTTGAGGGGAAGTAATGATGAGAGAGACACATATTTCAACATGTGTAACCAGTGAAACTAATGAAGTCCACATTATTAACTTGCTATTAAATAACATCAACTGAACACAGACCTCAGCACAAACAAATAAGTGAAAATCATGGAAAATTCATGAAATGGCTGTATTAATTAGAAGTTGAACCCAAATTATATGAACTTAGATACGCTGTGTTAGCTACTGGAACAAGAAACATAAAGAGCTACATCTGGTCTTGGGTAACAAGGAGATATATGTACAGGGTGTCCCTCAACTTTCCTTTCCCGCTTTGTCAAATGAAAGTAGATGTATTTCTAAGATAAATATACCCTATAAACATACACTTCTTCTGAGATGTTGTTTGGCAGTACTGTAATGTTGAAATTAAAAATGTGTGCATAAGGGAAGGAGGAAGGTAGTAGGCAATTGTGGCTGTTGTACTTGGTGTTGCCATACACTAGGCTGTTATTCTTGGATGTTTATAGTTTTCTTTTTATTACTTCCTCCACATCTCCGCCACGTTCCAGCATCAGTTTTTATAAAAATAACTTGATGAACTACAATAAATACATAATAACCATTTAAATAAGAAAGAAAACAATAAATACCCAAAAATAACAGCCTAGTGTATGGCAACAACAAGTACAAAAGCCACCATTACCTACCACCTCTCATCTCCTCTTATACACATATTTTTTATTTCAATATTACTGCCAACCATCTCAGAAGAGGTATGTTTATATAGGGCATTTTTATTTTAGAAATACATCTACTTTTATTTGACAAAGCAGGAAAGGAAAGTCGAGAGACACCCTGTATATATAACACTTTGAGAACTCTATTTCTAGAGGACTTGTTCATTATACTAGAATAATGAAAAATGATTATTTTTGAAAGAACAGAAGAATGAATAAACTAATCAATCCCATCAACATTCTGACAACCCACAAAAAGACAAATTAATTATTCTATGATGGTTGTATGAAGAAAGATGAAAAAGTAGGCCAGAGACTAATATATCTCCTACATGTTATACAGTATATGGTGACTGTAGGAGGTTGACATAAGAAAGGGTAAAAGAAGGGAAAGATTTCTAATTCAACCAGTGTACTGTATGCTAAAAAAAATTGAATACAGAAATGATAGTACCGGCACCTCTTAACTGCTACCCACCTCCATTTTTTCAGCAAATTTGACATAGAGGAGTTCTCTGCTTGGATCCCGGTGAAGTTTGTGAGACTCTAGGCGGGAGGTCAGTTTTTCCATCTTGGCTACAATTTCCAAGAAAGTGTCATCTCTGATCTTCATGTTCTTCACTGGGTCGAGGATAAACTGGGTCTCAGGAACACGCTTTATGGCTTCCTGTCAAATCAATGAAATGTTAACTGACTATGGTATTAAAGTGAGCCTCAAACCAGTATAACACCAACCACAGACACTTAACACTTCAACATAAAAATATTTGTGCACATTATTGCAGCCATTATGTGGAACTGCACTAGGATAACTAAACTACTTGAATGATGAGGCAATATTAGTAACTATGATAGCACACACCAGGCCCTACAATTTCCCACCCATGCACTTCTTTATAACACTCCATCTTGCAATTTCTTTCACGTTTCCAATGTGGCCAATCCACATTTGAAACACCAACTGCCTTTACACCCAAACCACCTCTCAGACACATTCTCACTACTTTCAGTACAGTGAATTCTAATTTTGCTTTCCAAAGTATAGTGAAGCCTCCACCCAGTAGGATAACAATTTACAAGAAATATAACCTGCTCACACCTACCTGGACCATTTTGATGACCATGATACGTTGGTCTATGGGCTTGAGGTCCTGTGGAAGCTTTAACCTGACAGCTGATACCTCCTGGATAAGTTTCAGAAGCACCGAAGTCACAATTGGCACACTCTTCTCACCAACTTTTGGAGGTTTCAGATCTGAGGTTTCCTATTGAAGAAACAAAAGTTTGTAGATTTATTTTACTATCTCTCTCTACATACAGTGTATATATATATATATATATAACAGTGAAGGTAGCGACTATGTGATTGGCCAAGCACACTGGACTGACTGCCATGTTTACCATGACATGGTGTTACAGCAGTAAAGATGAGGACTGTGTGGGTTTATAACTAGCCCTACTTATCAACTGGACTGACAGCTATGTTTACCATGACATGGTGTTACAGCAGTAAAGATGAAGACTGGGTGGGTTTATAACTAGCCTTGCTTATCAATCCTATCTTTGTTTAACACAAGAGAGTTAACTAGTGATACAATGTGTGGAGATAAAGCTTTTTCATCGGTGCCTAATTACACCTCGGTCTGGTATAGAATGTCCAATACGTCGATATAAGACGTCGTTCCTACAGGGATGTATATTATAATTCCTATTAAGCATATTAAATGCATATAACAATTTGTATTAAGACGACTCACGACTGAAATGAGTTGTCGGCATCGACTGCATGCGTGGTAGTAGTGGAGGTGGTAGGGGGGAAGGGGGGAGATAGCGTGATATCGTTTGTTTACATTTTATTAATCATACGTTATTAGTGTTTCCTTCTTTTCTGTCCGAGAAATAACGAAATAACTTCCTTCTTTATATGGAAGGATATGGTTTTCCATTTTGTAAATGTACCACCTGGCATGACTGAGTGTTGAAGCCAGTGTTTAACTCGTAATTACTAAACACGAGAGTCACACACATGATGACAAGGCAGGCTATGCCTATATTCCATGACCTTGGGCTAGGGGGAATGGAGATACTGAGGGTAGGGGGGGAAGGAGCGCGGGAGAAGTGGTGGCAACACACACACACTTCACAGACGAGTGATGTAATTTCCTAACATGTTCATTATCATTTCGCTCGTTTTGTATAAAAACTCATTGGATATGCTTCACTTATTTTCGCCACCTATTTTATATGGATGCAATCGTTTTGAAAATAATCTTAAGTTAATATTTTGGTAGCTAATTCTACAGTCAGTCGGACACCCTACTCTGGTGTGTGCTCTCGGAACCGGGCGCCCGACTCTCCATATGTGAACATGTTCTGTTATGTTTAATGAATTGCCATCGTGTTTGAGGTCTCATAGTAAAAAAAAAACGTCACTTTCGAGAGACATGAGAACCTATCCCAATTTTCATCATTAATCTTTAGTCCCTAAGGTCAGTCAGGCATATCCATTTACACACCACCTAACCAGAACACTCAACACGCCTATTGTACTAGGTTAAAAATGCTATTTTCTTACTAATCTACTTTAGTTTTAATTATATGCAAAGAAATATTAGTAAAAAAAAACATGTTTAGGGAGGAAAAATCTTGAAATATGAGGGACTGGGAACAAATTTCAATTATTCCCATTAGTTATTAAATTCCGCCATCGCGAATTCCGCTATCACGTGCTACTTACGGTACCAATTAGGCGCGATAGCAGAGGGATGACTATATAAAGATTCTATCAATTGCATTGCTCAGTCTCTACAGAAACTGGACTAGACAACCATATCTCTGCACTAGTCCCATCATCCGTCACCAGTTGTATTAACTTATCAACTTATTTGGTCATAGGCATTTCTCATCATCTCCATCTATTTATTTTAGTTGGTTCCTGTTTCAACCCACCCCAGTAAATTATGAATCCAATATTTTCCTTCTTCACTAAGAGATACAGTACATCTTCAAATATCACCTTGGCTCCTGCAGTATCTTCAGAAACCCTGAGTATTACATCCACTGTGGTGACTGCTTCCTTCATAGGATCTTTTTTGTCCTCCTGCTTCTTGTAGCTTAACACCACACCCCAACCAAAGTCATCATCTTTGTGTTTTATCTGAAAGTTTTAGTGAGGGTCAATAAATAATAATAAGGTAGAAATTAAACATCTCAAAGGATAAGACTACATTATTCTATGAATACAATTCATATGAAAATATTTCAAAGAGTTTTACATAATCAATAGTATATAACACCTCTCAAAATCCAAGAAAAGACATTCACCAAAGTCATCTTCATGGGTTTTATATGATGAATAAACTGAAGCACAATAGCACCATATCATTTGCACACATCTGGTTCAAAATCCTATGAAAGAGTGAAATAATGTAGTACTCACATAGACAAGTCTGCCAGGCTGGAGGAAGGGCATGATGTAAATAGGTCGTGTGAGAAAGGCATGACGTTCACACCCAAGGTTTTGGAGGCTCTGTTTTATATTGTAGTAGCTCTCCACTTCACTCTCTCGGGCTACATGAATTGACTTGAGTTTTTTTTCATAGTCTTTCACACCTGTAAGAGGAATTGTTAAACAACTATACCTAGACTATATCATCATTTAATCATATAAATTATCTGATATATAAAAAATGGGGATGCTTCAAATCTTGGAATTACAAGAATACTGTACTGAACAAAAACATATTAGTAAGGGGAAAAGTGATTCCAAAGAACTTCATAAGAACCTGTGTCAAAGTGTGTTTGTGATTAAGTGTTGGTTTGGCAAGACCTGCTGGCAAACAATGTTGCTTCATGGCAAAATCAAAGACAAACTACGTTTTTGGTCAGCAGAAGTTAGCAGAATAGCTTTGATTATTGCTGCATTTAGCAGAATTTTTTCCGTTATACTTAACTTGAAATAACAATGATTTTTGGCCAAAATTGAGCTTTCTGTTTAATTGAGCTTGAACCATGTTTATTTTACTCATAATCCACCAAAAATAGTACATAAGAAAATGATGTTTTAACCAAGCTAAAATTATTGCTGTAAAGAAATTGCAATTCAGTCTAAGTTATCACCAACCCATGAAACACACAGTCACTATACTAACGGGTGCAGAGCTCTGGAATGGATGAGTAGTTCTGAAACTGGAAGAAGGACCGCTCAAGGATGTACTCTGGATTGATCTGTTCAACTCGTAGCAAGTTGAGTACCATGTTGTAGGTCAGGTGGAAGGCGGAGTTAATGGGGTCTGCTTTACCCTGTGTCAATCAAAAGTAAAGTTAAGAGTATGCAATTGAATAATGGGTTACATTACACTATTTTGAAGTAATGAAGAACAGAGTTTACCTTTGAGACTTTTATGACTAAGGAGATTAATGAACTTGCTTTATTAGCTGATAAAACTGATAGCTAATGTAAATTTACAACACATATCAATCATAAATGATACAGTGAAGTAAATGAAGAGACAAAAGAAAATTTTTCCCTAAATAATAATATACAGTAATATATATGTAACACACCTGCAAAAAATTCTTGCCAACAGATGCGTTTAGCTTCTCATCAACCATCATGATGACTATACCCTTGTCATCTTTTCCTCGTCGCCCTGCACGTCCTGACATCTGAATATACTCTCCTGATGTCAACTGAAACAATGATTAACAATTATGCAAAAGTACTTCATTTAAGGTTGCTGAAAAGAGTCTGAGTCGGAATGGAAAATATTTATGCTGGCTTTATCTGATATCCAACTAATCCGTACCAGGTACCATTCCAATTAGTCTGGTTTAAAGAGCCTTTTCTGTATAACATATATTCTTAGCAATAGAAGTAGCAGCCTAATTTACTTTTGTCAAACACTCTTTTTATTATGTCAAGTGCTATTGATATACCGTACTGTATAAAATAAGTACAAATAATAACCAAAGTAATAGAGGAGCACACACATTAGGTCATGTTTCCATACGCTGATCAAGATAAAATATTTCAGTGTGCTCCCTTATTGGCATTTTGTATCATGTTATGAGTTTTCCTCACCATCTTTGTCAAAAGATTTTACCTATAGATATTGTACTGTATGCATAGATTGTTAAGCTAATTCAATAATAATCATATGCATTTTATAGTACTGTACGGTATTTAAATAAAGAGGGAAATAAAATCTTACATACAAGAAATTCCTTTGTCCACTCACCCATCTGAAATCGTGTCCATCAAATTTGCGAACAGAAGTGAAGAGAACAGTCCTGGCAGGCATGTTGAGACCCATAGCAAAGGTCTCAGTGGCAAAGAGTGCCTTCACCAAACCCTCCCCAAACAGGATCTCAATTGTCTCTTTGATGATTGGCAGCAGACCTGAATAATATACCAAAGTAAGAACAGAACCTATAACTTCCTGCAATTATTATACAAGGAAATAATTACCAATCATAAAATAACAGTACAAATCCCACAAAATCTTGGTTTCAGAGTGACAACATCATCTGTGCTACCAAGGAAACACATCATTACAGTCCTCATTATTATTATTGATAGCTCCCCAGTTTACATTGCTATGAACCAGTGATCTAAAAATGCAGTTTTATGCAAAGTTATATGGGCCTCCAATTCTGTTTCTGGTATATTATTATCACCACACTAATGCAACATTCTCCTAAATCAACTACAGTACAGTATATAAGTAGTTTGCTGAGTTTCTGTGTTACACTCCCCAAACCATATTGTGCACAGTGATTGATGATAGCAATTTTATATTTTTCTCTTTCAAGTTATCATTCTTATGATCACTAAACACTGAGTCCTACCTCCATGATGAATTCCAATGCCTCTCCTGAGCAGCGGTAACACTGAAACCACCTGAGGAAGCTGGCGGTCTTCCTCCGAAAGTACTGAGATGGCATTATTGAACACCTCATCTACCAGCTGTTTCTCTTCAGCCAAGTTGAAGTCCAACTTAGACATCTGAAGTGCATATGCCTCACACTCTTTCTTGGAAAAACTGAAGATGATTACTGGGGCAAAGTTGCGCTCCATAATCATCTTGATCATTCTATAACAATCAGAAATCTGATTTCCTCCTCCTTTTTTGTCCTTTAATCTTGCCTGAAAATGAAGCATAATATGTATAAAAATAAATATTGTCATGCCCACCACCCCAAAAAAGTACTGCTTAAAGCTGCAAACAAAGTATTTTAATACAAACAAATAAAAAAATAATAAATAAAATGTAGCTACTGTATTCAAATTTACAGTATATGAACATACACAGTCCAGGGAACCCCAGTGCTGCCTGACAGGTTACTGTAAATATTAATCTTCTCCTAATATTCCTCTGGTGAAAATGGCTTCTCTAGATCTTTGTCCTCAAAATATTCTACTATCTTAATATTACAATATACTGTATATAATTTTGCCAACTGAATTATTCCCAGTATTATAATGTGTGAAAAACAAAGACCACCATAGGCAATGCTGTATTCTAACACATAATTACAAGCAAACTTGTATATTTTGTGGTGGTGCAAACTGTCAATTCAGTCAGGATCTTACTTGCTGCGAGTAAAACCATCCAGTATTAGTGAGAGTATATGTATTATATATACCAGGCATTTATCTTCATGCTGGAGGTAGCCCTTTGCTAGGGAAATCTTACAAGGGAGGGGTTCCCCGTGCCTCTCTCCCCGAGTTCATTGTACCATAAACAGTAGGCGATGGGGTTGCCACATCCCAATACCAAATACACGTACAGTATGTCCTGTACCGTAAGGAGGGGTGAGTTCGGACATTTTCTCGAAAAAAAGTTTTAGTCGAGTATTCTTCTTCAAAGAAGCAATCAATCAGAAATTGGTTTTCGTGGTTCTTTTCCTTTCGATTCCCTCTTGCTGCCATAGGGATAACGTTTACTTGTGTAATGCCTAAGTAGGATAAAAAAAACAATTCTTCCAATTATAAATTTGATAAAAAATCTGAATGCTGTCAAACTTTTCCTGGGAAACACAAACCAGAGCACCAATAAGTCAATAACAAGTGTCATTTCTCATAATATTTAGTAGAATGAAGATACAGATATTGAAACAGGTCCTACCTGTATCTCATTATGCTCCATTGGGTTTTTAAAGAAATCTTCACTATTTATAAAGTAATGTGGGGTGAGTTCGGACACGAGTAAAATCCATTAAAATGTTGTTATATTGGCCAGAATGGAGACTTATGTGAATCATATTCACGTGGAGTGAAGCTGCCAAGACAAAACGCATGTGAAACTCAGAGAGAAAGCACAGCAAAAGTCTCAGGAGAAACCACAGGTAATGAAGTGTCAGAACAAAATCCTAAGCTACACGACTGGGTGATAGTTCAGATCTGTAATGAACTAAACAAGAAAAAGCATTATTATATGGCTGTAGTAATTGAAGTCATACCGACCCTTAAAGTCAGATTCCTAAAACATGTTCCAGGAACACCCAATGTATTCGTGAACTCCAGTGTTCCAGGGGACGAAAGTTGTGAGATTGAGGTAGATGACATAGTCATGTACTCTAGTGAACCAAAGTTAGGTAAAAGGGAGAAAATGATCTTTGATGTTGATGTAAATTGCTGGCCTAAGTAGGCCTAATCTTTCTACACTCAAGGTAGAGTCAATGTTCTGTTGCCATTACCGGTATTCTATTTGATAATCATGTTTATTTTTTAGTTAAAGTGCCTTAAGTATATTGTAAAACTGTGCTCAAAGTACAGTTACAAAATTCTCAAGTACATTGTAAAACTGTGCTCATAGTACTGGGTAGAGTTACAAAATGGTGCTCATATCTTGCCACAGAAAGTACCCTGAAGGGGTAATTTTTTTCTTTGTCTTTCATTGTTACAAGCTTCAATTTGTTTTTGTTCTTCACTGTACCAATCTGCATACCAAGAGTCTTTCTTTCCTTGAATAATATGGTGATAATGTGATATTGTAGGTTTAGTTCACTCGCCAGTACAAAGGAAGTGCTAACGGTACAAAATGGCATGTTACGTTTTTTTATAAACTTGCCAGATGTCCGAATACACCCCTCATGTGTCCAGGAAGAATGTAGGGTCAAAGATTATCCATTAACAGCATAAATCAATGGAGGTCCGAACCCGTTCAGACACGTCTCCACATTAGTTAAGAATCTAAAAAAATTTGGAGGTGTTATGAATTGACAGCCCATTGGGCCAGTTATCTATAGGATACATAACATTTGGAATAAGCCAAAAAACACGGGTAGGAGACTTATAAAAACTTAAAAAACGTACGAACTCACCCCTCCTTACGGTACCTATTCTCTGCTAGGTGAACAAGGGTTACACATTTAAAGAAACAATCCCAAATTGTCTCCACCCAACCAGGGATTCGAACCCTGGCCCTCTCAGATGTGAGCCAAGCGCGCTAACCACTACACCACCAAGAGTATATGTAAAACCATTAAAAACCCACAATACTGAATATGTTAACAGCATAAATGAGAAAACTCCTGTATATGTAAACACATTAAAACAACCAAAATACTGAATATGTTAACACCAATACTGCACTAAAAAAATGGTAATTCAAGACTACTGTACCATTTGAGGTTTCGCCTGTTCAGGAGCATTCTGCAGAACCGTCATGGCTGTGTTGAAATTATCCTCTCTGAATTTGCCCGTCTCATCAACAGCCAAATAAATGCCCTCACCCCCAGCTGGGAATAAGTAGTGCTGGAGAGGGGTAGGTCGGTAGTCTGTATACACTACGTGACATGGTTGGTGATGCAGGTAGCAGATCCACTGGGCAAACTGAAGGCATGGCAAATAATATTTAATTAAAAATGAAACTGAGAAAGAACTGAAGTTCCTTTACATACTGTTGGATTTAATTAACAAAGAACAAAAAAACACTACTTGTGATAACAGTGGTGAAGGTGTAGGCCTAATTTCTGTTTGCATAGAATGCATAATGTATATATTCATCTTTACAGAAATTAAGTACACCTTGGTCTCATAGAAAATCTTCACATACTGTAGAACGATTCTTGTATCAAACAAACGACCTAAATATTAGCTTAAAATTATTTTATAAAACGATTGCATCCGTATAGAACGGGTTGCAAAAATATGTGAAGCAAATCCGAGGAATTCTTATACAAAATGAGCTAAATCATAATGAACGTACTGTACCAAGAAATGATATTACTAGCATTTGCTCAATGTGGGTGAGTGTGTTCCCACCACTTCTCCCGCTCCTTCCCCCTACCCTCAGTCTCCATTCACCCTAGCCTGCATTGTGTGTGATTCACTAATTTTTAGTAATTATGAGTTAACCACCAGCTTCAAAGTTCAGTCATGCCAGGTTGTGCATTTTCAAAATGGAAGAAAGTTATTTCTCGGAAAGAGAAAGGACAAGTATTTTATGTTAATTTCAGGGACAATTTTAGTGATTGATCAACCAATTGTAATTTTCCCCATAGGTTACATGTATCACATAGAACGATTTCACATAAAACGACGTCTTTTATCGACCTATTGGACTTTCTATATGAAACCAAGGTGTAATTAACTTTTACATTACATTATTATATGGCTATATTCTACTGAGCCAGACCATAAAAGTCATGTAGTCCACTAATATCACAGGTTGGTGTTTCCCTTATCCCAAGGGTTAACAGGATTGACATCCATTAATCCCAAACCATTGGCACAAGAATTGAGAATAGGCAAAATTGTTTATAACAATGAAGAAGAAAGAAAAATTATTATGACATGGAATACAAAGTTTATGACAATGAAAAAGAAAGATTAACAGTCATGACAGAAAATTCTTAATAATGCTTACAGTACCATTATTTGACAACTTTTTTCACTAATTAGATTTTTATTACTTAAATGTAAATTTTATCTAAGATAAATAATGTTTTCCTGTGGATGACAGAAATGTAAGGTGGCTAATGCAGGCCTTGCTAATGGGGGATTTTCCAAACTATGCCCTCGCCAGGTGGCAGTAGTGAGCCAGTCCCCCACCCGCATCTTATAAAGAATTTCAAACATGTTTTACAGAGCTTTTCTGTGCACATTAATACATTGAGTGTATTTAATATTAATTTTTACACATTTCATTCGAAGTACTATCATATGTAAAATTAAACTGTATTCATGTAAACAAGTATCGGAGTTGGTTTTATCGTGAGCCTGGCATTTCTCGTATATCGGTAGTTCCCAGTCTTTAAGCAATTACACTATTCATCTGAAACGTATTAATACAGACAATAGAAATTAATAGGCAGCATATCTATGCCACTTAAAATACCAATTGGCATAGAACAACTTGTAGTAAACGAAAACAAAATTTGAACATTGGAATGCCCTGGCCAGAGTGGTCGCACTATCTAAACAAAAACAGCAACTATCCAACGCTTCCTCAGAACAGGATCACTTGGAAATTTATGGCCACTACGTCTATTTGAGCATTGAGGCACACAACACCAGGAAGGCATAGCTTGAAGTACTCGACTGTTAGTTTTGGTTTGGTTCTGTGTTCTCGACTAACTTGTCATGTCAGTCGCTTGGAGAGTGGTATGCGAGAATCGCTGTATAGAATAACTATATAGGTATATCACCGTGTCACTGTGTATACTTTGTTATAGTAAGTAGTACCACAGTATTTTATATATTTCTACGTCTGTAAATCAAATACAATTAAACTTGTGCTGTGTCGTATTAAAAATAATGATGACTCGACCTGTATTTGTCGATGCCAGCAGAGATAGAAGATTTACTTAAATTGGGTTTTTTTCATGAAATCATCAATTGAAAGTATTAAAAACTGTATGCAGAACTTTGTAAAAAGTATGTTCATAAATGCTGAATGCATTTGTATGCTCACTGAATTTTTAGTAACATAAAACATGAAATACATAAATAGAGGACATAGGGGTAGAGGCTCCCAAGTGACATCTGGTGGCTGAGCTTAGAAAATTCCCCATTAACAGGGAGAGAAAACCATTAGCCCACTTTATATTCAAAGAACTACAAGTCTTGTGGAGAATATATTATAATATTGATAATGAGGAACTCTAGTACTACAAGTTACCCAGAAAATAACTACCAATAGTAAGAATACTAACCTGGCTTGCATTAGGAATGGTAGCCGAGAGAAAGACAAAGTGAACGGTAGGAGGTAGCAAGATAATTGTCTCTTCCCACACATAGCCTCTCTCTTTATCTCTCATGTAGTGAATCTCATCGAATATCACCCATCCAACTTCCCTCGTCACCTCTGAACCTCTGTACAGCATTGACCGCAAGATCTCTGTGGTCATGATAAGACAAGAAGCATTGGGGTTGATAGTCACATCTCCTGTCAGCAATCCCACATCGGAGAACTCGTCACTAAAGTCCCGATACTTTTGATTACTCAGTGCCTTAATTGGAGTGGTGTAGATGACTCGTTGTTTGTTCTGCAGACACTTGGCAACAGAGTATTCAGCCACCACAGTCTTACCAGCTGAGGTGTGAGCTGAAACCAAGACAGATTGGTCATTGTCAATGCACAAGATGGCTTCCTTTTGAAAGGGATCCAGTATGAAGGGATAATTTCGAGATGGTTGCTCTTTGGGTGCTTTGAGTGGCACATACATCTCATTGGGAGGGACAGCCACTTCATGGGTACAAGCATCAACAGTCTCAATTGTATGCACTGTTATTCTTGGCAGCTCCTCAGTCAGCCTGTTGGTTTATAAATCCATTAGCTATCAGTAACCTGGTGAATTTACTGATGCTGGAGACTGTTCTATGTTTTAAGCACTATTTTCCTTGTCTCAAAGCTCTTAAAAAGATATATAATTTGCAGGCAATATTTCAGGCCACAAAACTATGACAGTACAGTATAGCTAAATAATAACTTAAGTGTACAGTATTTCATTTTCTGTAAAACTAATGTATATAGTCTATTCATAACTCATTGGCAATGTCCTGGTTACTGAAATGTAAATAAATAGCTTTGAAATTTCATCACCTTTGGTGAGAATTATTATTAGTATTCCCTTGAATAGCTTGAAGGAATCAGGAGTCCTCTAAACTACAGTTAATCTCCTTAAAATTACTTTGTACTGTAAGGTACCATATTATTAGAAAATTATTATACTCACTTTAGTTCTGATTCAGCTGATTCCACCTGTGACCGACGCTTTTTGACGGCTCCTTTAATCTTGGTATCGTCATCTTCTGCTGAGCGCTTCTTTAATAAATCGGTCAGTTCTTCTGCTGCTCTGTGGTAAACAAAATTAATAAATTAAACGAGCTCAAAATTAAGTGAGAATTTGACAGTAAACTGTACTGGATTAATTTTTTGTTTAGTTAGTGATAACAAACACAGGAACAAACAGCTTTTAACAAATACATGTACTGCAGTGTCCCATTTATATAAAAAAAATCATACGAAAGCCAATAAATGAAGGTGAAATACTGACGAGCCATGGAAACTTGTATTAACGATAATAAAATAATGTGGCCAAAATCTCCTTTTTAGCCAAACAGTACAATACTGTATTACCAAAGTCCCAACAATTTGATATAACATCTCAACCAAATATAGGTGTACTGTACAGAGGTGATGTGATTATTTTTGAGTAATCTGGTCACAATATGCTTAGATTCGTGATGCCCAGCCAGTTAGGCTTTGTTGTATAGGCATTTTATCTGAAAGACAGTAATGAATTGGAAGTATTTCAAAGCATTGTATCAGCCTAGTTAGAAGAAAATAGTCTTAGAATGGTCTAAATAAGTGGGTAAAGAAGGTAGAAAAACCATACACAATAACAGTAATTCTATCAATATTTACCGGAATAAACATCGTAATACCAACTTAGCAATAGTATAGATATTTAACGAGAATAGTGCATATTTATAGATCATCGTACGTTCCTATTTTAACTAATGATGGTCACTGGATCATCGTTCATTCCTATCCTCACTAACAATGGTCATTGGGCCATCACAAGTATTCTATTGGTCTTGGGTCATTGTTTATTCCTGTCCTCACAAATGATAGTCATTGTACGTTCCTGCCCTCACTAACAATGGTCATTGGGTTATTGTTCATTCCTGTACTAACTAACAAGTTCAAGTTAAGAGGTCCCACAGAGGGCTGCTCATGGGCACCATAATATGTGGGGGTTGTGCGGGGGATGTAGGGATCCAAGGTAGGATTAGGAAGGGGGTTAGGATGAGGGTGGATTGGTGGTACAATCCTGCAGACCGGGGGTAACTTTATTTATACAGATTTCACTTATAATGCAATACTTGGTATATTTACAGAAAACCTGGGTTCACTATATAGTATATTTCCGAATAATTTAGTATCATTATCCACTATTTTGGACCATTCTAAGACACTTTTCATCTATGGTCATGATTCAGTTAGGTCATATTAATTCTATTCAATACCCTGTAGTGTTTTTCCGACGAATCTAGTTCAAATATGGCGAAAATTAAGTGTTTATGGAGATTGGGGGGGGGGGGGCGCAGGGGGGTAGTATCTCGCCAAACATTAAAATGCGACGGCCTTGAACAATAAATGCATTAAAAAAAAACACTATAAAACATTGCAATCTGCAATCCTTCCGTCCAAACCTGATTATGGTCCGGCGCTTGAGAAATACCCATGGAAGGTATACATAATAGTGCATATTATACTTGTAGGGTAAAAACGATGGTCATTGTACATTCCTGCCCTCACTAACGATGGTCATTGTACGTTCCTGTACTAACGATGGTCGTTGTGTCATTGTACGTTCCTGTCCTCACTAACGATAGTCATTGGGTTATCGTTCGTTCCTGTACTAACTAACGATGGCCACATATATCAATACTTACTTATCATTTTCATCCTTGCTCACTTCCTCTACTTTAGGCAGCACCTGCACATCTTTATCGGTCTCTTCGTCCACAAAATCAAAAAGATCTTCACCAAAACACGCCATGCTGCCTCCTTGTAGTTCTTTAGTCAACAGCTCAGTGAGTCAGTGTTGCCAGATCTGTTTATGTTTTACAGTGATGCCAGATCTGTTAAATATGTTTCACATCTTCATAATCAAAATTTCCCGCTTTATCTCAGCTTCAACATAAGAATGTACTTTTATAGAGTTAGTATGCAATGGAAGGCCTTTCTTTATCATGTGTTCTCAGTCAGTATGCAAAAACACTTGACAGAACTGTTGCCAACCTTGGGGAATTCTCCCCAGATTAGAAAATTCATGGAGAAAATGTCTCTCAATATGGAGAATTTGGGGCAATCCGCTGTCAGTCTTGTTGACTTTGTGGTCAACTTGGTTCTGTTTGCTACTCTTCCTACGTGTGAGACAGGCGGCAGGAGACAGCAGCCTCAAGTGACATAGATCATACAGTTTTTAGCTCCGGCCTAAGCCGAGAGCTCTAGGTCTTATCGTAATTATTGTTCTTGTTCTTGTTCGTCTTCTTCTTCTTGGGGCGACCACTTCTTAAAATGGTTCAACTGACTCACTCACTCACTCTCTTCCTCCCATCCATTTTCTTTTACCGACATCTGTGAATAATTTTTTCAACCGAGAGGGGGTTCAACCGAGGGGTTCACCCTCAATAAAAAGGGTTCATTTTCAAATTTTCAATATAACCATATGAATACGAAAATCCAGATAAAACATAATTAATATTTCTTAGACCTTTATGTATGGATATTTTATTATTTCACTTGAATCATTAAGAGCCGGAGCTTTTGAAGGGTTTTCCTTCATGTTCTTGTTCTTTCATGCTGTATCCTTTTCACAACAGTTGTGACTATGTAAGGAAAAAAGATCCATCCAACTTTGTTCCTCTTCATAGAATTTATTTGGGTACCAAAGTTGCTGCAAAAGTTGAAAATACACCCGTGGATTATCCAAGCCTGAGCTAGAAGTTTTCTGAAACGTTGTTTAGGTTTCTTTATTGAGAGTGAACATCAGATATGTATGAGATTTCCATTTAACAGCTCCATATTTAACAAGAACATGAAGGAAAACCCTTCAAAAGTTCCGGCTCTTAATGATTCAAGTGAAATGAGTGAGTGAGTGAGTTGAACCCCTTTTAAGAAATGGTCGACCCAAGAAGAATGAGTGAGTGAGTGAGCGAGTGAGTGAGTCAGTTGAAGCTCTTTTAAGAAGTTGTCGCCCCAAGAAGAACAAGAACAAGAACAAGAACAATAATTACGATAAGACCTTGAGCTCTCGGCTGAGGCCGGAGCTAAAAACATCACCTTCATTCATCCCAGAGTAGTCATGAAAAGGAATGTACAGTTTTCATTGCACCACTAGCTAATTACTTCATGGGATAATAGTTAAGAAAATGTCTCTAGCTATGTATATGAGCGTGATGAAAGTTATTCTGATTAATCAATTATGATGGTACGTACCTGCACTCTGTTTATTTTTAAGGGGTACCCCAACATGTACTCTGAGGGGAGAAATTGGAGCATCAAGTGTGGAGACAAGATTAAAAACTAATAAAGTGGGTTATATAAAATACTTATTGAATAAAGAAAATACATTGGTGGGAGAAATCTATTCAAGAATGAATGAAAAGCATACAAGAGAAAAATGGATAAAAGGAACACAACAAATAATGAAAGAATTTAAATTAAACAGTTATATTATTAATTAATTAAGGAGCTAAAGAAGGAAAAGATAAAGAAAAAATTTAAGGATAAAGATAAAAAGAAATGGGAGAGTGGTGTGAACCAAAAAGAAAGTTTAACTTTATAATTATTATAAGAAATATAAGAAGAAAATTAAACAGGAAAATATATACGATAATACATATGCTAAAATTTTACACTACTATTTAGATGCAGAACTAATACATTAACCTTAAATGACAGAAAAAGGTTGTTGGGTGAATCAGAGATGTGTGAAGGATGTGGAGAGGAAAAAGAAAAATTGGAACATTTTTTACTTTATTGTCCGAAATTACAGAAAATACGGAACGAATCAGGATTATTCCAACAACCATATACAAAAGACAAGATTGGTGAACTATTATTTGAAAATACAGAAAATATAGAAAATATAAAGAATATACTAGTGGAACTTTGGAAAGAAAAAAGAAAAGCTCAAGCACCATAGAAAAAGCACAAGAATAATAAAAGGGGGAGCCGTTGCAAAGGCTATTCCCCCGCATACCAACTGAACTGAAGGTCCGGGCTGATTTATTGAAAAGATGGAGTGCTTTTGGTGGGAAACTGGGAATGATCCTTAAATTATATAACAGAGGAAAATGGTTGTCCTTTGGTGGAACTGTCCGCGAGTGAGCTACCAGACATTGCATACCAGGATATTTACATATATTTGGTAGAAAGTAAAAACAAACAATTTACTGGAAAGTGTCTCAAGGCATATAAAAGTCTTGAGGCATATAATAATTTTATTGGTGGTCCTGTGCAGAATGTTTAGATCACTTCCGCTGCTACACCATGGAGGCATTAAACTCATCACAGAGCTCGAGGCTGCTCGGCCAGACAGCTTGAGGAACTTCAAAAACAACAACAACTCATCACAGCAAAGGTAAGCAATTTTCACACATTTTCAATGTATGATATGACATTACATTCAAGATGAGGTAAAACAATGTAATATATAACTACTAAATAAGTAATAACGCTAATTCATTCAATAAATACCGAATGAACTTGTTTTGTTCATAGGACTTAACCCCAATTGATAGCCTAATTTTGGGGAGAAACTTTCTGGTAATATCTAACAATTACATATTTAATGTATTAATGTTACTTCGGTATAACTGCATAAAAGGTACACGTGGCCAACATTTACAATTTGTATATATTTCACAAGGGGTCAATGTAATCATATACCGGTATTCATGTGTAATGAATTTAAGAGGAGATTGCACTTATTTTTGGTATAATAGCATATAGAAAATTTCAGCTCTAAGTTACAGAGCCTAAGTTCAGTGTTTCCTGCCTTTGTAAACATTGGACAGTGCTGGTAGTCTGCCCAGGTTAGGTCCCGGTAGTCTTCCCGGTAAATTTACAGAATAGCTGGTTTCACTATATTGTATATTTTAGTATAATTACCCACTATTTTGGACCATTATAAGACACTATTCATCTATGGTGTTTTTCTCGGAGATGCCCCGTTTTACAAATATAATTTAGAAATTAGTCTGACCTGACCAGGCCTAACCTAACCTAGACCACAACAGACTACCGAGACGTAACCTGGACAAACTACTGGGACCTAACCTGGGTAAACTACCGGGTATAACTGGTGTAAACTATAATAAAGTGACTGATGCAAATTCTCAGGACCTGGCCAAATGTGGTAACACTTTTCAAGCCTAGCCAAAAACCCAGTTATTCTGTAATAATACCGTCTTCCCATATTAGGAATAAATAACAAACAAATGCTAGAATGGAGAGGTTATGAGAAGACTGGCTCACCTTGGCACCTATCTCTTCTACTACTACTACTACTAACTAATCCTTTCCCTCACCTTGGCACCTCTCTCTACTACTACTACTAGCTAATCCTTTCCCACACACCTTGGCACCTCTCTTCTACTACTACTACTACTACTACTAGCTAATCCTTTCCCTCACACCTTGACACCTCTCTTCTACTACTACTACTACTACTACTATTACTACTACTACTTCTAGATAATCCTTTCCCTCACACCTCACTCTTCACCACACCATTCTGTAACTCTACACTTCCTTCTTATTTATGAAATCTTCACGCAAATTCTTCTCTCTCTCTCTCTCTCTCCACAACATAGAGCAGTATACAGATGATACAATCGTATTTAAACTTTGAGTCTCGTACTCTGTATGCATAAGCTTCTAATCGCACCATAATTATGTATATTAAAAAATAATAATAATCTTTCATCCGTGCCACGGGTGCAATGACCTTTCCAATTCTTCCTCTTGCCGTCCGTTCTAACATCCTGACCACAGCTCTCAAATAATTCGAATCATACTTAGTAAACAGACAACAATTTGGTATTCATAATTATATTCTTTCCCTTTTGAGCCCATTATTATTATTATTTTCATCGTGATAATTGAGTTAAAATGAAATAATTATATCCAACTTGTTGCTAATAAACTATGACTTACATGTAGGCTAAGTAAGCTATGAAGTCTGATCAGGTTACTTCAGTGGAAGAAGAAAGGACACTCTAGGCCTGAAATATATTATAAATCATATCATATTTTGAAAACGGTTTGCTAAGCTGTATTCTTGTTGATAAATTTGGAAAACTATCATGACTACAAATAGTATTACGAATTATTACTTTCACTATTCCCTACCACTACCTGCTACTTCCTCTAACCCCTTACTACTACTACCTATTACCTGTCACTACCACACTACCTATCCCCTATCACTACCACACCATACCTATATATCCCCTATCACTGCCACACCATACCTATTCTCTACCACTACCACACCACCTATCCCCTGCCACTACCACACCACCTATCCCCTAGCACACCACCTATCCCCTTCCACTACCACACCACCTATCCCCTTCCACTACCACACCACCTATCCCCTACCACTACCACACCACCTATTCCCTTCCACTACCACACCACCTATCCCCCATCACTATCTCCCACCACCACCACTACTACTACTACTACTACTACTACTACTACTACTACTTCACCACGTCATCAGCTGCAACATCAAGAGAGAGAGAAGGTGAATGCTATATAAGGGAAACAGAGTGTCGTATAATTATATAATCATCCTTGTCTTGTAGTATTCAGGAAAACACAAAAGATGAGTCGGTGAAGTGTGTGTGTGTGTGGGTGTATGAGAGGGGGAAGAATAATATGGAAATGACAGATAGATGGATAGAAAGATAGATTGATAATTATAGAAAGATAAATGAATAATCACACACATTTGATTTGAGGATGGAAGATCATTCTATAAACCTGGAAGACCCTGTAGAACAAGGGAGAAGGTGCATGATAATAGAGATGAAACAGAAAGCACGAAGGAAAGAGAAAGAGAGAATATTTGCCATGATTAAAGGACTGATAAATATGATTCAGTTATCAGGTGTTGTGAGAATGTTATAAAAAAAAAATCAAACGTCAGATCCAGTCCTTGCCAAACGTCTACATGGAATTTTTCGAGGTGATCTAAACGTTCTCACTGTTCTTCTATAAGTATTCTGCATGGCTATACCGACACGTCAAGAAATTAACCCTTATATCATCATCAATTCATAGCATAGAAGATACCCGATCATGTTGCAAGATACTGTGAGTAACGGGAAAGTTGTTTCCTCCAGATAGTGATAGGTCTTGCTCCAACCTTGGTGGAGTGTGGACGTTCTCCTGCTGGCGCTCTACCTGTGTTGTTGTTGGTGTTGTTTGTCTGTTCTTACGTGTTCTTGAGTTTTGTTTTATTGTGGTTCCATGTGTGTGTGTCTCTGGCTGATTGCGTGTTCAGTTGTTCGCTCCCCATCGTGGCCTTGCCTAGCCTGATGGAGAGCGCGGATTCAGATGCTGCTTGCTTGGAGGCCGACTTGGCCACGTCGGAGGATGACGAGTCTCCTGTTGAGGATCACTGGCCTGAGCTGCCCTTACGCAACTATATATATATATAGGCCTATAGTGACGTGTATGGTGACAAGGATAAGGTGTCGTTATATATAGTGAATGGGGCAGAGAGGAAGCAACCAACACCTTGATGGTTATTTTGGTTAATATGGTCATAAAGGCGATACAATTGTAGAGTGATATAGTGTGTTTATGTGGGTGCCTGTGTATGGAGGAGTGTATAGTACGTGTGTACCGTATGGTGTTTGTGAGTGTTGAAACTTGATGCTTCACTCTCTCCATATAATTTTATAGTGTGACACTTACCGTCACCACAAAGCCTTACTCAATATCCTCGTGGCCTTGTTAGAATCACAGGCTACTTACTAACAGGCTAAAGTACAGTCCCGATGCTGAGACAGACATAAAAAACTTAAATACAATCCCACGCTCACATTCTGAGTGCTATTGTAACACGTGGTTACATGTAGTGAAGATGTTTGGTCATCTTCACTTTGAGGTCAATGGCAAACAAGGTTGGGTTGGTTTTTGTAGTATGTTTATTGTGCTGGTGTTCTATTATATATTTTTATATTATATTGCATATGAACTTATAGCCAACCTGGAATATGTTCAATGGCATACAATGTAATAAAGGTTGCCGCTACACTATAACCACATTCACACTCCACTATACACACACATGTACTCTTACACCCACATTCATCCTCCCACCTACAGTACACCCGACTTTACCGTTTCTTTACCACCTACACCCTGACTCATAACCACACCCACACACTCCCATGTATGTACAGCCACAATCAAATAACCATCGACACTTTCCCTTCATCGTAGTAAATATCTTGGTAATAAAGAACAACACGTGTATGATTTAGCACCACCTCATAATGATAATTGAGGGGGTTAACTTGACTTCAGATGTTGTACTGTATCATTATATTTTGATATGATACTGAATTATTTGCAAGATGGTAGGAATGTGTTGGTGGTTATTAATTTGACTGTGGCTATATACCCCTACACTCACATTTTTTGTATTATTTTTATTAATATTTATTTTTATTTATTTATTTATTATTTTTTTTTGCTTTATGCCTATCACCTATTTTATTTCTTTATTTCTCTCCTCCCTTCTTCCTCTCTTCTCTGCCACGTAAGTTCCACTAACCACACCGCTACACCCACATTCATCCTCCTACTTACACCCCACCAACATCCACACCTTACCACCTTACCATTCCTCCCTTACCGTAAAATTTTCGCCATTACCATCACCATAAAAATTTTACCATTACCATCACCGTAAAATTTTTACCATTACCATTACCGTAAAAATTTTACCATTACCATCACCGTAAAAATTTTACCATTACCATCACCGTAAAAATTTTACCATTACCATCACCGTAAAATTTTTACCATTACCATCACCGTAAAATTTTTACCATTACCATCACCATAAAATTATTACCATTACCATCACCGTAAAATTTTTACCATTACCATTACCGTAAAAAATTTACCATTACCATCACCGTAAAATTTTTACCATTACCATCACCGTAAAATTTTTACCATTACCATCACCGTAAAAATTTTATCATTACCATCACCGTAAAATTTTTACCATTATCATCACCGTAAAATTTTTACCATTACCATCACCGTAAAAATTTTACCATTACCATCACCGTAAAATTTTTACCATTACCATCACCGTAATTTTTTTACCATTACCATCACCGTAAATTTTTTACCATTACCTTCACCGTAAAAATGTTACCATTACCATCACCGTAAAATTTTTCCATTACCATCACCGTAAAATTTTTACCATTATCATCACCGTAAAATTTTTACCATTACCATCACCGTAAAATTTTTACCATTACCATCACCGTAAAAATTTTACCATTACCATCACCGTAAAAATTTTACCATTACCATCACCGTAAAAATTTTACCATTACCATCACCGTAAATTTTTTACCATTACCATCACCGTAAAATTTTTACCATTACCATCACCGTAAAAATTTTACCATTACCATCACCGTAAAATTTTTACCATTACCATCACCGTAAAATTTTTACCATTACCATCACCGTAAAAATTTTACCATTACCATCACCGTAAAAATTTTACCATTACCATCACCGTAAATTTTTTACCATTACCATCACCGTAAAATTTTTACCATTACCATTACCGTAAAAAATTTACCATTACCATCACCGTAAAATTTTTACCATTACCATCACCGTAAATTTTTTACCATTACCATCACCGTAAAATTTTTACCATTACCATCACCGTAAAATTTTTACCATTACCATCACCGTAAAATTTTTACCATTATCATCACCGTAAAATTTTTACCATTACCATCACCGTAAATTTTTTACCATTACCATCACCGTAAATTTTTTACCATTACCATCACCGTAAAAATTTTACCATTATCATCACCGTAAAATTTTTACCATTACCATCACCGTAAAATTTTTACCATTACCATCACCGTAAAATTTTTACCATTACCATCACCGTAAAATTTTTACCATTACCATCACCGTAAAATTTTTACCATTACCATCACCGTAAAAATTTTACCATTACCATCACCGTAAAATTTTTACCAATACCATCACCGTAAAATTTTTACCATTACCATCACCGTAAAAATTTTACCATTACCATTACCGTAAAAATTTTACCATTACCATCACCGTAAAATTTTTACCATTACCATCACCGTAAAATTTTTACCATTACCATCACCGTAAAATTTTTACCATTACCATCACCGTAAAATTTTTACCATTACCATCACCGTAAAATTTTTACCATTATCATCACCGTAAAAATTTTACCATTACCATCACCGTAAATTTTTTACCATTACCATCACCGTAAATTTTTTACCATTACCATCACCGTAAAAATTTTACCATTATCATCACCGTAAAATTTTTACCATTACCATCATCGTAAAAATTTTACCATTACCATCACCGTAAAATTTTTACCATTACCATCACCGTAAAAAAATTTCCATTACCATCACCATAAAAATTTTACCATTACCATCACCGTAAAAATTTTACCATTACCATCACCGTAAAATTTTTACCATTACCATCACCGTAAATTTTTTACTATTACCATCATCGTAAAATTTTTACCATTACCATCACCGTAAAATTTTTACCATTACCATCACCGTAAAAATATTACCATTACTATCACCATAAATTTTTTACCATTACTATCACCATAAATTTTTTACCCCCCTCCACCCGCAGCCCACACTCCAGCGTCCACACCAAACATAGAAGGAAATTCATTGACTGACAAGGTTGGAGAATACGTAATCACCTGTGAGAGAGAGAGAGAGAGAGAGAGAGAGAGAGAGAGAGAGAGATAATAATACTGTATATACGCTAAACGGGATATCTAGCTTAAAATATTAACTCTGCAAAATTTCCCTACGCAACGGAATTACCTCGTATATATCCATCCACACCTCTTTCTCTCTCTCTCTCTCTCTCTCTCTCTCTCTCTCTCTCTCTCTCTCTCTCTCTCTCTCTCTCTCTCAAAATGGCAAGTTGCTTCGATTAAAATTGGGATAAGGAATTAATATTACAGAACACAACGTAACGGTGGGAAAATAAGACAAGTATCAATTGAAATCGTATAGCCTACTCAAAATATATATACACGCACGTGCGAAATAATATAATCTCATCCATGGCCATGATCTCATCAATAGTAGCGGAGATAGAATTAATTATATGCAAGGATTATGTTTTCAAAGTCTGAAGGATTGTTTTATGTCGTATGAAGGTTTGTTTTGGTTATGGGCTGGTCAGGCATTCACTTGTGACCTTCGATTCATTTGTATCTTGATTTAACGAATTAACGGGAGAATCTTTTGAGGGTAAATTGGTTGGTAGGTTTCTGATTCCTCCAAACTATATACCACGAAACAGATCACTCATTACAGTAACGTAAAGCTCATCTGCTTCCTGACATAATTTGGTGAAATCACAGACAGACCTTCCAATCCACCAACAAGATAGTTTTAATTTAAACCTTTATCTTACTATAGACGAGGGCCTTACATGAAGCAAACATATATGTTACAAATGAGAAGCATAGCGACCTACTGTACATCACATGCTGTAAACAAATGAGAAGCATAGCGACCTACTGTACACCTCATGCTGTAAACAAATGAGAAGCATAGCGACCTACTATATACCACATGCTGTACACAAATGAGAAGCATAGCGACCTACTGTACACATTCTTCCTTGGCCTATAAACACAGAGAGGGACAGCAGTATTTATGAGTGAGTATATAAGATGAAACGTTGACTGTCTGGAAATGAGGTGGAAGGCGACCTCCAATTCGCCTCTTTATACGCCTGTGCTGGGTCTTTCTTCCGTGTGTGAAGGGAACGCGGAAGACATACATGCAGCGGGAAGGGACGGTACGGTACACGACACGAGCGAGGGATGGTTGGGAGGGACCACGAAAGGATTGGAGGAACGAACGGGAAGAGAAAAACAATATACTCTAAGCAAGGGACGATGGCTAATTTTAACCACAAACAACTTTACCTTGTCACTGTCTTCCTTCTCCGGTAATTTTTGTCTTTCCCTCCAAAGTTCTTCAATATACCCTTAATTGTCTCTCTTGCAACAATGAGTTTAGGGATTATTAGGGAAGAAGTGATGTGTATTATGGGTACACAGAGATGGGAAGGGATGGGACGGGACTAATTATAGGAAGATGAATATGAGAGTGGAATGGGAAAGAAGACCCTCAGGAGGAATACAGTATAGTATAATAATTATGTTATTAGGAGAAGGGAAAGGAAAATACAGAGTAGAGGTATAATCAAAAGAAAAGGAATGAAAAATAGATGAAATTATATAGTTTTGGTGAAGAGATGTATTGTATTATATTACACCTGTATTCTTTTCCTTTCAGCAGTTCTCGAACCACGACCATGTCAACTAGAACTCGGATACAACCACAGTTCCATACCCAAACTGAAGCTGTACCCTGCTGTCTCATATTGTGACACACATAGATGGAGAGAAAGGACGAACAGATGATGAGAAAGGACGAACAGATGATGAGAAAGGACAGACGGATGATGAGGAAAGACGGACGGATGATGAGGTGAGTGAATGGTGGTAGTGTACAAACGAAATCAAAAGTTCACACATATTGTTTCTTTCTGTTCATCCATCACCTACAGACACGTGCTGGGCTATATTATCAAAGGATTTGGGCGCCCCTTCTGACCCTAGTCACTCCGTTTCAATTCTTCAAATGTCCCTCCTTTCCTGTTTTTTTGTTTCCTTCGTGTATGCTTTGCCACCTCTTTATCACCTTCTCCCTCGTCCTACCATATATACCTACAGGGTCTTGCAGGACTAGAGTGGTGGTCTTCTTTTATTCCTCAGTCAACCAATATTTCCTTCCCTCGTTCTTAGCGTCTTGGTAATAAATGAATGAATACCACATGTATAATATTAACACCACATAATATCAAGTTTACTATATATAGATGAATGGATGAGATGAGTATAGAGTTGGATATATAAGTCAGACAAACAACAATAAACGACTTGATTTGATGGAGCGGAACTTCTACGACCTCCACCTCACTTAAAATGGAAGGATAAGAAGGAGGGAGGAAAAAAAAGAATGGCTTGATGGGAGGAGGAGGAGGAGGAGACGGGGGAGGAGGAGGAGGGAGGAGGAGGAGAGAGGAGGGAGGAGAGAGAGTAGAAAGCAAGGACGAGATGATGGTATGGAAGAGAGAAAGAAGCTCAAAAGGGAAGATATAAAGAATGTATGTAGTGCACGAATTAAGAGTATGTGAGGAATGTGTGTGTATGCATATAAATAAATGTACAGTCGGCCTCAGGAATTCGTATACACCTCTGTGACATCAAGAGTTTCGTAGCAACTGGAAAATTTAGTACATTAATTTCCCCAACTCTAAATATTTCTAGTCAGCAGAATAATGCCTAGTAAACACCGATTTTAGCGAACTTCTGAGGTCGACTGTACATATATAAACACACACACACACACACACACACACACACACACACACACACACACACACACACACACACACAAACATACATACATACAGATTCCATGCACACAATTACCGACCTTGAGAGAGAGAGAGAGAGAGAGAGAGAGAGAGAGAGAGAGAGAGAGAGAAAGAGAGAGTGGGGGTGGGTGGGAGCGAGAGAAAATTTCAGATACACAGCCCATAATGACCTTGAGAGTGAGAGAGAGAGTGCAAAGTCATTAAGCAGTACCTATAATAAGTATGTGTGTTTATGCTTGTTATTTTTTTTTTCTCTCTCTTATTTTCTTTCTTTCTTTTGTCTGAAGGTGAATTGAAGGAAGGAAGAAATGAAGGAAGGAATAAAGTAAAGAAGAGGTCAGGGCTGGCACTGAGGCCCGTAGTTTTAACAAATTTGAGGGCCCTTACTGGAGCTCTATGAATTCTCCAAACTACTCCAGGCAACAAATTCCCAAATAGAAGTATTGTACTGAAGGGTTCTGTGGCCTGGATTATTTTGGAGGATTTTTAGAGCTAAAATAAGGGCCTTCAATTTTTTTTAAACTACGGGCCTGAATCATACAGGGTTGGTGTGAGGGAATACGTATTTTACTTTCATTTTTTTTTTTTCGTATTCGCTTACAATGAATTTTACTTTGTGTCCATTTTTTTAATATAGTAATTTGAGTTCATTGTTTATTCTCCATATCTATTGATAGTGTTTGAAGTCTCGTTTCCTCTGCTATTATTATTATTATTATTATTATTATTATTATTATTATTATTATTATTATTATTTTTATTATTATTATTATTATTATTATTATTATTATTATTATTATTATTATTACACTGACTCCCCCAGTCTGTGCTACCAAACAAATCTTTTTCCCTTTCTTCTGTGTTATTCCCTGGCATAGTTTGGAGGAATCAATTACCACCCTCGGAGTTTTGATATACATACATACCTATTTAATAATTATAAGGGAGAGGTACTACAAAAATGTTGATAGATCTGGA
>JAWZYT010002439.1:260000-270250 GCA_034508575.1 Petrolisthes manimaculis | reverse complement strand
GTATTGATACCCACACGTTTGTTATGACTATGAAATGTACAGTTGCCAAAAAAGCTATTACGACAAATATATATATATATATACATATCATTCTGTAATACATACTTATAATCCCTACAAACAACTATGGACATTAATATATTTAATGTTGTATCATTAGTTGTCGCAATACCTTTTTTGGCAACTGTCCCTGTAGTATGATCTTGAAAAGTCAGTGTAAAGTTCGGAAATCTGTGGGATAAATAATTTCATAAAAGGCAAGGAGCGAAATAATCAACGAGCCCAAAAATTAAAGAAAATAATATGAAACAGCAAAGGCACTTGAGAAAGGATGGGGATAAAGACAACTTTGCGTGGATAACATTATAACATATGAACATTAGAATTTAGGAAATAGGAGAAGGTTTGTTGACCCAGTTCTTGACATCTCCTGATAATATAGATACATCTCATTGAGTCCCTGTATCAGTCCAACCTATTTTTAAAGCCATTCAATTATTTTGCACTTACTACCTCTCATGGAAGCTTTTTGCACTCGTCCACTACTCTATTTCCAAACCAATGCTTTCCTATTTCGTGTCTAAAACGGTATTTCTCTATTTTGAATCCATTTGACCATGTTCTATTTTCGTTACTTACTCTTCATATGGGAAATTTCTAGGTTATGGATAATTTTGTTTGTAATTTTTTTGACCAATCGTATAAGATTACTTTGCAGGGCACGTGAATCCTCTTCAGAGTTAATTACTCTACTTATTTTTGTGTCATCTGCATATTTGCTGTAGTTTATATCTATATCTAAGTCATTTATCATTTATATATATGATATGAATAATAAGAGGCTTTGGCACGATCCCTGAGGAACCCCATTTCCAGGAATCCATTTCCCTGTGTATTCTGTCTTTCAGTCTGTTCTCTTGATGTTCTACTTTCCTTTAACCAGTTCTCAATCCCTTATGATATTAGGACATTGGTTCTAGATAGTTATGATAATAATGATCAAATACGAGTACGAACAAGGAAGATCAGATGAGAAGTCAAGAGTGACGAGAAGACTGAATACAAACAAGAGAGGAAGGTACAGGTAGCAGAGGTAGGAAAAGTTACAAGGAGTTACAAGGAAAAGAAGTACCCTAGAAGACCTTACGATCCATACAAAGAGGGTACCTGTGGGTTTAGTTGTGCAAGTATGTGACCGTCCTTGAATGTGTCCTTTGAAACCATCAAGGAACACTCACACAACGGCTTACTCGAAAAGTTAAAAGGGATTAGTATGTAGAAAACGTGAATTAAATGCCATGGGAAAGTCGTCTAAAGAGAAAGGAAAGAAGTGGTGAAGATATTACAAAATGACACAACGAACGACCACATCGTTAAAGGATAAGGAAGGCATAATAATGTGTGTTCAACGTTGAGTGAAACATAAGAGAAAAGATGATAGCTTAAGGCACCATCACTCACTCAGGGTTCATTCCACAGTGGTATTTGTTTGTTAGCTTACCAATCAACCAACCACACTTGTAAGAGAGACAGAGAGAGAGGGACAGACAGACAGACAGAGACAGACAGAGAGAGAGAGAGACAGACAGAGACAGACAGACAGACAGAGACAGACAGACAGAGAGACAGACAGACAAACAGAGAGAGAGTGAAACATAAGAGAATGGATGATAGCTTAAGGCACCATCATTCACTCAGGTTCATTCCACAGTGGTATTTGTTTGTTAGCTTACCAACCAACCAACCACACTTGTAAGGCTTCATTATTTAACAAAAGCTCAGTATCCACAATTCCACATTCACAAAATCTATCAAACAGCAAGATAATGATAATCACTGCATAGTTTACTCAACAAATTAATTAAATAATAATTCACCTATAAGTTATTTAAACAGCTAAGATTCTTTCGTTTGTATGCTAACAAACCACAGACCCTCAGGCAATCCTCTTTTAGCCTATATATATAAATATTTTCATTTTTATTGTTATTTCTTCAGACCAGCCATATTTCACCTTTTAAGGGGGTGCCGGAATTAGGGGACAGGCTTAGGGGGGTGCGGGAATAGGGGGACAGGCTTTCTACCCCCCCCCCCCCAAGCCTGTCCCCTACAAACTTGGTAATTTCACATTTTAATATCCTCTATTTTTAAGGAGAAAAATTCGGCGTTGGTAAATTTGGAGCAACTGAATCCTCCAAACATATTCCAAGCAACAGAACACCATTATTTTTTGCTTTCCTGGTCCTTTTTTCCTGGCTTAGTTTGGAGGAATCAAGGCACTCCAATGTACCAAAAGCGATTTACCACCTAATTAAGGAGCCTGTGATCGTGTACGAGAATTGGTGGCTTCTGATTCCTCCTGACTATGCCACGAAACAATCTCCTTCCATATGGGTGGCGTTTCGTGACAATATTTGAAGGACTTATTTACCTCCAATTTTCCGACTACAACACAGGGTCCCTTAACTTCACTTTTATTTTGTTTCCCGTTAGTCACACACACACACACACACACACACACACACACACAGTACCAGTAACCCAGGTATTGCAGAGAAGATACAAGCCAATATAAACTGAGAGACACACACACTGGGAGACTGCATGAGGAGGACGAAAAGAATTGGCAAGGGTGAAGGAAACAGAAAAACAAGAGGGAGATTGATTGAGTCGACTAGACAAACAGAGTCTTTGACAGTGCAGAGAGAGAGAGAGAGAGAGAGAGAGAGAGAGAGAGAGATCCAGGATAACACAAGTACATACACACACACACACACACAGAGAGAGAGAGAGAGAGAGAGAGAGAGAGAGAGAGAGAGAGGATGACACAAGTACACACACACAGCGAAGAGAGAGAGAGAGAGAGAGAGAGAGGATGACACAAGTACACACACACAGCGAAGAGAGAGAGAGAGAGAGAGAGAGAGAGAGAGAGAGAGAGAGAGAGAGAGAGAGAAAGAATGAGAGAGAGTTATGGTTGAAGGAAGGAAGGGAGGGAAGCCCGTTGATGACGATGATTGAGGTTTTATGGCATTGAAACGTGTCTAATGTGTGTAGAAGAGAGAGAGAGAGAGAGACGGAAGGAGAGAGAGAGAGAGAGAGAGAGAGAGAGAGAGAGAGAGAGAGAGAGAGAGACGAAGAGAGACGAAGAGA
Organism: Petrolisthes manimaculis; assembly: GCA_034508575.1. Classification (NCBI taxonomy): domain Eukaryota; kingdom Metazoa; phylum Arthropoda; class Malacostraca; order Decapoda; family Porcellanidae; genus Petrolisthes; species Petrolisthes manimaculis. The sequence goes on along the minus strand of JAWZYT010002439.1, from coordinate 267,097 downwards.
GACGGAAGGAGAGGGAGGGAGAGGGAGAGAGAGAGACGGACAGACAGAGACAGACAAAGAGAGAGAGTGTGTGTGTGTGTGTGAGACAAACGGAGAGAGAAAGACAGACAGACAGACAGACAGATAGAGAGAGAGAAAAAGAGAGAGAGAAAGAAAGGAGGGACAGTGATGGACCATAGTGACAAAAGAGGAAGAAGAAGAAGAAGAAAAAGAAAAAGAAGAAAAGAAGAAGAAGAAGAGGAAAAAATAAAAAGGAAGAAGTGGGGAAGTGGAGAAGAGTTGAAGGAAGGGAATAAATGAAAGGAAGAAAGAATAGAGAAAGGAATAAAGGGAAAATAGAGATAGAGAGAGAGAGTTAGAGAGATAGAGAGAGAAAGATATAAGGATGGGAGATAGAGAGAGTTAGAGAGATATATAGATAGAGAGGTATAGAGAGATAGAGAGAGAAGGATATAAGGATGATTATTAGTAGAGAATAAAGGATGAAGGATGTTTTTGAAGTGAAGAGAGGAATGCAGTTTTAAAAAATTTGAGGGTCCCTTACTGGAGCTCTATGAACCCTCCAAATAATCCAGGCCACAGAACGCTTCAGTATTTCTAATAGGGAATCTGTTGCCTGGAGTAGTTTGGAGGGTTCATAGACTGAGATGGAAAGATGATTATTATTAGTATATTATTATTATGCACTGTACACACACACACACACACACACACACACACACACACACACACACACACACACACACACACACACACACACACACACACACACACACATACGTAAAATCATAGAGACACACACACGCATACGTACAGACACACATGTACACACATACGTAAAAATATACACACACACACACGTACAGACATATACACGAATACCTAGAGAGAGAGAGAGAGAGAGAGAGAGAGAGAGAGAGAGAGAGAGAGAGAGAGAGAGAGAGAGAGAGAGAGAGAGAGAGAAAAAGGACAAGTAAAGACAGACAGAGAAATTGATAGAGAGAATGTGAGAAATTAGAAAGATAAAAAAAGAGGAAAAGGAAGAACTGGATAAAGGAGTGTGAAAGAGAAAAAGGAATAAAGGAATGAATAAAGAAGGAGAGAATTAGGGAGAATATGATAAAGCAGAGGAGAGATGGAAAGGAGGAAATGAGAGGAAGAAAGAGAGTAATGAATAATGTGACGAAAGGGGAGAGAATGTGTGTGTGTGTGTGTGTGTGTGTGTGTGTGTCTGTGTGTGTGTGTGTGTGTGTGTGTGTGTGTGTGTGTGTGTGTGTGAGTGAGAGAGAGAGTGTTTGCGTGCATGTGTGTGTATGTGTGTAACTGTGTATATGTGTTTACGTGTGTGTGTGTGTGTGTGTGTGTGTTCATGGAGGGTGTATGTGTCTGTCTATGTGTGTGAGAGAGAGAGAATCCGTGTGTGTGTGTGTGTGTGTGTCTGTCTGTCTATGTGTGTATATGTGTGTGAGAGAGAGAGAGTCCGTGTGTGTGTGCGTGCGTGTCTGTGTGTGTGTGTGTGTGTGTGTGTGTGTGATATACAATTTTATCGATACAGACCACACACACACACATTAACCACAGCATACAAAAAAAAATATGCATGGTTTAATCTCGGTTCTAATACACACACACGTAAATATCAGATGCAGTGTATATACGTAAAGAGAGAGAGAGAGAGAGAGAGAGAGAGAGAGAGAGAGAGAGAGAGAGAGAGAGAGAGAGAGAGAGAGATAAGAAGAGGTGAGAGCAAGGGGACAGAGGTAGGAAGAACGGAAAGAGAGAGAGAGAGAGAGAGAGAGAGAGAGAGAGAGAGAGAGAGAGAGAGAGAGAGAATGAGAGAAACCATACATACAGATACTAGAATGAGGGAGGAAGTGGAGAGAGAGAGAGAGAGAGAGAGAGAGAGAGAGAGAGAGAGAGAGAGAGAGAGAGAGAGAAGGGGAGTGATAATTTGTGTGTGCAGAGGAAGACAGATTACGAGAGAGAGAGAGAGAGAGAGAGAGAGAGAGAGAGAGAGAGAGTGAGATAGGGGTAGAGAATGTTTGTGTGTGTGTGTCTGTGTGTGTGTGTGCATGGAAGGGAGAAGGGAGAAAGAGAAGAAAGGAAAGGAAAAAAAAAAAAAGGTACGAAACAATAAAATTAAATTATAAACAAAAGAGGAAGGATAGAAGAAAGGAAAACGAGGAAGAGAAAGAGAATAGCAAGAACGATGAAAAAAGGGTGAATGAAGAACGAACGAAAAACAGGGAAGGAAAGTGAAGAAGAAAGTGAAATGAAAGACAGAAGGAAAGTGAAGAAGAAAGTGGAATGAAAGACGGAAGGAAAAAGAAGAAGAAAGTCGAATGAAAGACGGAAGGAAAGAAGGAAGAGAGCAGGAGAAATGAATGAGGGTAGAATGAGATAAAAGGATACACACAGAGAGAGAGCCAAGAGAAAGACAGGGAGGAAGGGAAGGGAAGGGAAGGGTGATAATGAAGGGAAATGTATCATGAAGACACACGAGAGGGGAGAGAGGAAATATAAACAAACACCTGAGACCAACCCAACTCTAAGGAAGGTATGTACATACAGCCACAATCAAATATCCATCCACACTTTCCTTCCATTATAGTAAATATCTTGGTAATACAGAACAACACGTGTGTGAATTTGCACCACCTCATAATAATAATAATAATTGAAAGGGTTCGAGTTGACGTAAGGTGTTGTTGTTGTGTGATTATATTTTGATATGATACGGATTTATTTCCACGATGGAAGGAAAGTGTCGGTGGATATTTGATTGTGGCTGTACCGTAGGCAGTATGGGCTTGGTCATATGAAGGCTACTCACATCTCCACACAACATCAATAATGTTATTCGATAAATCCAAAAATCTCCAATAGTCCAGCAAAACCTCATGTAAGCGTTCTATTAATATGTTTATCGTAAGAAGCCTCACATAAATTTGCGATTGGAATACGGTAACCATAAGTGTTTTATGCATATATATATAAGCCTATGATATAGAGTACGTAAGTGTTGTAACCTCTCTTTGTAAACTTACTTCTAACTGCAGGATCACCGTGTTAATATAACATTTGTTTTTCCCTGAATATTAACACATTCAGATCTTCATAATTATCAGATAAATCAAAGTCCATCAGTCACTGTGAGGGCCAAGAGAGTTATGATGTGAGAATAATGTTAGCTTCTCACGTGTTCTATACTGGATACATTAATGCAACTTTACAAATGTATACACACATACACTCATGCATAATTATATTCACACATACATGATGAATTAGTTCATAGTTTGGTCCACACGTGAAACTACATTTTGATATGCTACTTATTATAATCAGAGTGAAAACACACTATACAATGTGACAAAAACAAAATAATGTACGATATAGTGTAGTGAGGCAGACTATGGTGGTTTTGTCTCTTCTTTAGGGAAGGCAGGGTATGGCTGTAATAATGGAACACGATCAGAGTCAATTTGGTGGCAGTGCAGGCCACTCCAGTTGTAGATTTCGTCACTGGCGCCTAACAGACGGCTGGCTGTGAGTGTGTCGTTTTGGTGAGGTTGTCTGGTCGACCAGGAGTAGCAGTTGATAACAGATAAAGTTCCATTGGTGTGGCAGACAGCTCCATCACTCGTGTGGGCGGGTAGGAAGTACAAAACAGAGATATTACTGTTAAAATATATTGATTTAGTTAAATTGTGAATCGTATAAACTCGTATTATCATTATAATTAACAATAACACATTTCCCTTTTTTTTTCAAGAGGTGGTGGGTTTGAGAGAAAGGGATGGAAAAGTTAAATCAGAATCCAGAACGAGAGAGAGAAACAGCGAGTAAAAAGGTCGCACATTCACTCCAACGTTCAAGCTCATATACTGTAGCGAAGTATTTTATATGAAACATCTCTTGCTCTTCGCCTCTTACCATCTCTCATCACTATAGTCTGTCAAAACTTTTGTTCCACTAGCCTCTATCTATCTAGCTATTTATATCTGTCTATCTATCGCTATTTCTATCTATCTATCTAACTATCTATTTAGCTATTTATCGCTATTTCTATCTATCTATGTAACTATCACGGGAGAAGGAGAGAGGTGAAGGGAGGTTAACAAACTCCTGAAAGAAAGACTGAACACAAATAATATACATTTCACTTAATTTGTTTTTTCTTTTCTATGTAGTCTGATGACAGAAAGGGAACTATGGTAAAACTACAGTATCTTTAAAAGTTTACTCCAATATACATTGTTAAAAACATTTTAAAATGATTACTGTGCACAGTACAATATGACGAGAGATAAACCCAAAGTAAAATAGTGAGTGAACCAATTTGTATGAACAATAAACGTAGAAAAGAGAAAGGCTGACAATGGACTTTAAAACTGGATGAAAAACGGGGAGGAGGAGGAGGAGGAGGAGGAGGAGGAGGAGAGGAAGAGGAGGAGGAGGGGAGGAAATAGAGGAGGAGAAGGAGGAGGAGGAGGAAGAGGAAGAAGGGGAGGAAGAAGAAGAGGGAAAAGAGATGGGAGATATAAAAACTGAGATACCAAGCTGAAACAGAGAGAAGATAAGGCGAGAGAAGAGAAAAATGGAGACAACAGCGATTGTGGGAAAATGTAAGAGAGAGAGAGAGAGAGAGAGAGAGAGAGAGAGAGAGAGAGAGAGAGGTATAAGATATGGTAAAGAGGTAATGGGGGAGAGAATGGAATGGAGAAGGAGGAAGAATTGTAGATGGGAGACACGGAAGTAAAGAGACCTATAAGTCTGTTCAAAACTTGTGTTCCGCTGGCCTCTTATGCTTAGATAGATAGAAATAGATAGATAGATAGATAGACAGATAAGAGATAGATAGAGAGACAGATAGAGATAGATAGAAATAGAGACAGATAAAGATAGATAGAAATATATAGATAGAAATAGATATAGATATAAAGATATAGATAGAAATAGAGACAGATAGATAGAGGAAAATGGAACACAAGTTTTGAACAGAGTATAGTAATAAAGAATAGTAACAGAAGGTGTGAGGAACAAGAGAGTGGACGAGAAAGGAAAATGGACAAAGAGAAGAAGAAGAAAATCGTAGAAAAAGGCGAGCAGAAGAGAGAAAAGAAATAAAAGGAAAGAGTGGAGAAACGAAGATGAAAGGGGAAGTAAGGAAGTAAGAAAAGATGAGAAGGAAAATGGACAAAAAGAAGATGAAGAGAATCGTAGAAAAAGGTGAGCAAAGAGAGAAAAGAAAAATGAAAGAGTGGAGAAACGAAGATATAAAGATGAAAGGAGAAGTAAGGAAGTAAGAAAAGATGAGAACAGAGAAGAGAAATGGAGACAAAAGAAAGTTGGAACATAGGCTTAGACAATAGTTGACAAATCAGAAGGGGATAAACAAGACAAGTAATAAACAAGAAAACAAGAGTAGATCTGAAGTTTGCAGAGAAAAAGGTTTATGGAATAGTATACTTTTGATAGATTGGAGTGCCTTGATTCCTCCAAAGTATGCCAGGAAACAGACCCAGATGAAGAAAAATAATGGTATCCTGTTGCCTGGAATAGTTTGGAGGAATCATAATCTCCAAAAATATCAAGCTCTACCCTCCCTCCCCCCCCTTAACACGACGCGTAGCAAGACAAACAAAACTGATGGAGCATTGATTGATTTGAGGATGAAAGAAAGACCAGATTCGACTCCTTAGGATTGAAAGACTCGCTAGATGAGGGAGAAGGTGTATCATAATAGAGATGTAGGACAGTAAACACGACAGAAAGGAAGAAACTGAAAGAGGAAGCAGTGATGGAATGAAGTAGAAAGACGAGTAAACAAGACAGAAGCAGAAGGAAAGGAGGAAACTGAAAGAGGAAGCATGGAAGGAATGAAGTAGAAAGACGAGTAAACAAGACAGAAGCAGAAGGAAAGGAAGAAACAGAAAGAGGAGGCAGTGATGAAATGAAGTAGAAAGACGACAATATATTAATGGTCATGGCACTGAATAGCAAAAGTATGTGAATTACAAATCCTGACAAATGTCTCTGGGAAGACAAAATTCCGTTTGGTGTAGCAAACTATACAATGAAGAAGGCTGGCTAAAGAAGAGTGAAAAGGAAAATCCGTGAAAAAACAATATAGAATGGAAAGGGAAAATACAATTGTTAGTTCCATTGTAATTATAATAAAGCAATGAAGACTTAGTTAGTTCCCCATTGTAATTAATTATATATGACTGTTATTCGAAACTAAAATCATCACATAATCCCGGTTGTGGCCAACGTTCAAACTTACAAACTCGTGACCAAATGTACTGTACAGCCACAATCAAATAACCACCAACACTTCCCTTCCCTCGTGCAAATAAATCGGTATCATATGAAAATATAACCATACAACACCTTACATCAACTCAACTCCCTCAATTATTATCATGAGGTGCTGCAATATCATACACGTGTTGTTCTTTATCACCAAGATATTTACTACTATGATAGGAAAGTGTCGGTGGATATTTGATTGTGGCTGTACACACCCCTTAGTAAGAAATGGTTTATTTTAAGTAGTTGAAGAAACCACGAATCGAGATCATGACTGACACCCGTAGTTTAAAAAAATTGAGGGCCCTTACTGGAGCTCTATGAACCCTCCAAACTACTCCTGGCAACAGATTCCCTATTCGAAACACTGAAACGTTTTGTGGCCTGGATTATTTGAGAGGTTCATAGAGCTCCAGTAAGGGCCTTCAAATGTTTTAAAACTACGGGTGTAACAATACTATCTATTTATCCCAGGTGACCGTGGTTCAGACCAGTAATAGCGTACAATTGTCACCAGGGAAATAATGGCAAACTGAGGTAACAGATAGTGATGTGTGGCAAATCCATAGTGTGATTTTATGAACACAACAATGTGGCCTGACACGACGGGTGGACGTGTGACACAGATGGTGATTGGTTGACAGACAAATGTCCATTACGGAATTGTTTCCTGATATAAAGTAACATGATAAAATACTGCAACATACAAAAATACTAACTATTTTTTATAGAGTTGCAATATGTTGTTGTTACTTTCCAATATTAATGCTCAAATTTTCGTT
>JAWZYT010002439.1:245000-255000 GCA_034508575.1 Petrolisthes manimaculis | reverse complement strand
GAGTTACAGAAAAGATTAAATAATGAGATTGTGAGGGAAAGTTGTGAACATTAACAAGATGTAGGAATGTATTGTGTGTGTGTGTGTGTGTGTGTGTGTGTGTGTGTGTGTGTGTGTGTGTGTGTGTGTGTGTGTGTGTGTGTGGTTTTTTTTTTTTTGTGTGTGTATGTTTTTTTTTTTTTTTTTTTTTTTTTTTTTTTTTTTTTTGTGTGTGTGTGTGTGTGTGTGTTGTAGTAAGTAATGTATAATGATATGCACTGTTTGTATACTTCAGGACTATTCCTTACATATACCATCATTTTAAAACCATGGAAATATTTTATGGAATATTATACTCATCGTCAGTGAAGTTCCAGTAGTCAACATTTTCAATTTAAGGGGATGTGGGAATAAGGGGACAGGCTTGGGGGGGGGGGGGGGTAGGGGGTGCAGGAATAGGGGGACATACTTTCTACCAACCCCAAGCCTGTCCCCCTATTCCCGCACCCCCCCCAGATACCCCCCAATTCTATCTGTCTCTATTTCTATCTATCTCTTATATGTCTATCTATCTAGCTATCTATTTCTATCTATCTAAGCATAAGAGGCCAAAAGGAACACAAATTTTGAACAGACTATAGTTAGTAAGGGGGAAAGTTCAGTATTTGTTAAATCTGGAGCAACTGATATTCCTCCAAACTATTCCAAACAACAGGATACCATTATGTTTGTTCATGTGGTCATGTGTTCTGACATATTATTTTGTAGGATTCAAGGCACTCCAATATACAGTTGCCAAAAAAGGTATTGTGACAAATCTTGATAGAACTTTAACCCTAGTAATATCCACAACTATTTGTATATGGACTATAAGCATGTATAACAGAAGGAAATATACATATCCTTCTGTAATACATACTTATCCTTCTGTAATACATACTTATAATCCCTACAAACAACTATGGACATTAATATACTTAATGCTGTATCAATAGTTGTCGCAATACCTTTTTTGGCAACTGTACCAAAGAAGAATGACCCCTTTAAGTGAAGCAAATATTTCAAAGCCTTACCAATGGATTACTGTAAAGCCTCACAGGTTGATTGGGCCTTTTGAGTCTTAGCAGTAATTCAATTTCTGTGGTTCCAGGTAAAAGATGAAAGTCAGGAATGAATGTATTGTGGTGGGTTAGTTATGAGTATTTTATTGGGGGGGGGGGGGGGGGGGGAATAAGGGGACAGGCTTGGGGGGGCGGGGGTTTGGGGGGTTAGGGAGGTGCGGGAATAGAGGGACAGGCTCTCTACCCACCCCAAGCCTGTCCCCCTACTCCCGCAACCCCCCAATTCCCCCCCCCAAGCCTGTCCCCTACTCCCGCAACCCCCCAGTCCCCCCCAAGCCTGTCCCACTACTCCCGCACCCTCCAGTCCCCCCCAAGCCTGTCCCCCTACTCTCGAACCCCCCAGTCCCCCCCCCCCAAGCCTGTCCCCTACTCCCACACCCCCTTAAGACACAATAAAGGACCCTGTGATCGTGTATGAAAATTGGAAGCTTCTGATTCCTCCTGACCATCCCACGAAACAAACAAGCTCCTTCCAAGTTGGTAGTGTGTGTGTGTGTGTGTGTGTGTGTGTGGTAGGTAGGTAGGTAGGTAGGTATAGGCAGGTAGATAGATAGATAGGTAGGTGTAGGTAGGTGTAGGTAGGTATAGGTAGGTAGATAGATAGATAGATAGGCAGGTAGGTAGGTACAGGTAGGCAGGTAGATAGTTAGGTAGGCAGGTAGGTAGATAGATAGATAGATAGATAGACAGGTAGGTACAGGTAGGCAGGTATATAGGTACACGATAATCAGAGGCAGGAAGCACTGGACTACAGGGACTTGGAGGGACTTTAGCGGCACCAGAGTAAACACCTGTGACCCCCGTGGACACTTAAGCTACACAGACACTCTTACAGAAAACCCCTGTGTTCTCCCTTACACGTCTCTCCAGTTTCTTGTTCTTAAAGGGGTAGGAGGGTTTAGGTACAGTACAGTCGGCGGCATAAGTCGTGTCGCCTCACCTGCTTCACCGAGACAGGCAGTGTTCATGGACTCGAGAAATACACACGTTTTCTACACCTAATAATTTCGAGTCTATGAACATCGCATGCTTCGGTGAAGCAAGCGAGGCGACAGGACTTTTGCCGCCGACTGTACATACAGCCACAATCACATAACCACCGACACTTTCCTTCCATCGTAGTAAATATCTTGGTAAATTAAATATATTGGTGATAAAGAACAACAACACGTGTATGATTTTGCAGCACCTCATAATAATAATCAAGAGGGTTGAGTTGACATAACGTGTTGCATGATAATATTTTAATTTGATACTGAAGGAAAGTGTCGGTGGTAATTAATTTGATTGTGGCTGTATGTACAGTCGGCGGCAAAAGTCGTGTCGCCTCACTTGCTTCACCGAGGCACGCGATGTTCATAGACTCGAAATTATTAGGTGTAGAAAACGTGTGTATTTCTCGAGTCCATGAACACTGCCTGTCTCGGTGAAGCAGGTGAGGCGACACGACTTCTGCCGCCGACTGTACATCCAAAATCAAATATCTACCGACACTTTCCTTCCATCGTGCAAATAAATAAGTATCAAATCAAAATATTCGAAGCACTTCTGATTACTTATTAGTGCTCGTGACTGAACATAAGTCGTAGTGAGATGGATGAAGGTTGAGTGTTTTAGAGATGACTGTACGAACGATCCAAGATAATAAATACTATGTACAGTTAAAATATTCGAAACATTTATATCTTTCACTCTAAGGATATGAATGTTTCGAATTTTTTAACTTGTGGATCGGGATTCGAATTTCTGACTGGCCCAACATTGACAACGACAGGGAAAGAAACGCGGGAGTGGAGCCAACTGTACGACGACAAGCAAGACATTATAATATAGTTAGCCTACAGGGAGAGCAGGCAAGTCTGTTCTGTAGTAGGAATTAAGACACAGGTCAATGTTGCCAAGTCTGCAAATGACAGGCAAGACATGACAAAGATGATTAGACTCTGTACAGCTACTCGTGTATACAGTTGTGGGCAAGAGTTCCTTTCCACCGCCTCTTTTCTAACTTCTTATAATAGTGGACTGATTTTGAAGCTGTGAATAACTTTGTGGTAGTGTTTAGGTGTATACACATTATAAGAGTTTATATATAGGTAGGCAGGCAAAGCAGGTATGACAACAGGCAAGGAAGGAAGGCAGGTAAGTATGCTATCAAGTAAGCAAGGAAGGCAGGCAGGCAGTAAGGCAGTAGACAAGGAAGGCAGGCAGGCAGGCAGGCAGGTAGGTAGGCAGGCAGGCAGGTAAGTATACTATCAAGTAAGCAGACAGGCAGGCAGGCAGGCAAGCATGTAAGTATGGTATCAAGTAGGCAAGGAAGGCAGGCAGACAGGCAGACAGGCAGGTATGCAGGCAGGCAGGTAAGTATACTATCAAGTAGGCAAGGCAGGCAGGCAGGCAGGTAAGTATACTATCAAGTAGGCAGGCAGGGAGGCAGGCAGGCAGGTAAGTATACTATCAAGTAGGCAAGGAAGGCAGGCAGGCAGGCAGGTAAGTATGGCAGGAAGCAGGACCTGAAGGAGAGTAGGAAGGGACTGAGCAGCACACCGCCACCACCACCACACACTGATTGTACCATAAAAAACGGACTGGACTCCCTCGTGCCTCCTTCCCTACCTCCTACATTTTCTCCTCCTCCCTATTCCTGTTTCTATTCCTCCTTCCTCCGTATTCCAATTTCTCTTCTTCCGTTTCCAGTTTCTCTTCCTCCCTTCCTCCTTCCCTACCTCCTCCATTTTCTCTTCCTCCCTTCCTCCTCCCTATTCCTGTTTCTCTTCCTCCTTCCCTACCTCCTCCAGTTTCTCTTTCTCCTTTCCTCCTCCCTATTCCTGTTTCTCTTTGTCACGAGTCAAATATGATCGTGACATATTAATCAATTAAGTATACGAATAATGCTTCATTAGCCATCGCCTAGTGGTTGAGAAAGCGAAAGGCAGGAGTGTGAGGTAGAGAAGGAGACAGTGTTCCTGTTTGAGCCTGCGTCCCTCCCCCTCTGTAACTGTTAAAATCCTTCGTTTCCCCACTATTAAGCTTTGATAATATTTAAATTGCGTGCACACAGATATTCTTTCAAAATCTCCATATGATTCGTGAAAAGGATAATTACCATGATTAATTTACGTGGCGTCATTAATATTGCATGTATGGCTGGGTGTGTGAATGTGTATAATATGAGGTTCTAGTCAGACAGACAGTAGGATTCAAACTATTGCGGTGTGGCGCCTGAATATCGATCTAGACGCTGGTAGTTGGGGGGAGGAGCTATAGCCTAGCTGGGGGCCCTCGTGATTTAAACTTCAGTTCATCTCCTACTCGTCTTCAGCATACACGTAGCCTCGTGGCGCTCCAGTCACGTTGGAGTAGCAGCCTACAATGGTCGAATTCATTCAGTTTCAGCATACTAATGATTCGTGATCGAGTGCTGGGTGTGTGTTGAACATTGAAAATTGCGAGTGGGAGGACAATTCATGTATGAGTATAGAAATACTCTCATACGTGAATGAATTTGAACTCCGAGTTCGCTTCCATCTTGTAACATACGTGGCCCTCTCGACCTCTCGTCTCGTCACGTAACACACAGGAGACAGTGAATGCCAGAATACTCGGTGCCATTCACCAGTCTTTTCTCCAGTGCTTTACGGAGTCACTCTTGTTGTCGTTACTTGCAACAGAAAAGCAAATGATACGAGGTAAGGTCTTATGCCAGTAGCGTTCTGCATCCTACTTGGTGTAATATATATAGAAAAATGAGTGCCATGTGTGTGACTTTGAAAATTACAGATGTGAAGAACAGGTGTCTATGTGAGTCTAGGAAACTTAATCACATAGATACTCGAACTCGTATTATTAGATTTATATTTATTATTGATTAAAGTAGTAGGAGGTCCTGAAATAGCACCATAGAAATACGAGTGTTGGGAAATATAACGTCTCAGTTACACACGTAATATTCGCTCTCGTTCACTCATTCACGTGGATATGACGAGTGATAAATTATGATGTGACATTGAAAATTAACTGAGGTGGAAACATAGAAAAATAAAGAATAGAAAAATATTGAAGAACATAGAAAAATAGGAAAACATAGAAAATGGAGAATATAGAAAATCGACTGAACACTAGAGGAAAATATATATTGTACTCGGGAAGAAAACAACGAGGACAATAACTTCGAGGACACCAATAGAAAACGGGAGTCACTCGCGAGGGTAACTTTAGTATTTAGTTAGTTAGCTAGTTTTTTTTTTTTTGCGTGTGGATGAGTGTGAACGTGTGTGACTATAATTATTGATTTCATGTTGGTGTTACTGGAAATTTCAATAAATATAGTAAAGCGATTGTGATTGGTTGTTTCATACACCATATCCCTTCATACTATAATTTATAAATGCATTCATATCGGAAGACCTCACATTAAAAATAAATATGTTGATAAAAAAAAAGGAACTTGCAATGAAGGGGAATAATTAAACCTCTGAAACCTTCTTTGAGCCAACACAATTAAGGTTAATTAATAAAAACCGGGTAAGGTAAGTCAATTCATGAATAATTACTTACTTGATTATTATATATATTATAATAATTCAATGTTGCACTAGAAAGCTTATAATTGGATGGATCTCCAAGGTGGGCCACAATTCTTTCAGTTGCGTATATTGTTTAAGTCAAGTTTCTTTTAATTTTTTTTTGTCACACTCTTCCTCCTCTCCTCCATATTCCTGTTTCTCTTCCTCCCTACCTCCTCCCTATTCCAGTTTCTCTTTCTCCTTCCCTACCTCCTCCATTTTCTCTTCCTCCTATCCTCCTCGGTATTCCAGTTTCTTTTCCTCCTTCCCTACCTCCTCCATTTTATCCTCCTCCCTTCCTCCTCCGTATTCCTCTTTCTCTTCCTCCTTTCCTCCTCGGTATTCCAGTTTATCTCATCCCCTAACTTCCTTCCTTATTCACATTATCCCTTCCTTCCTTTCGTCCATTTTTCAGTTTCTCTTTCCCTCCAGCTTCTTTCTTAACTTTCCTCATTATTTCCATACTACGGGTTTTCTTTCTTCTCTTTCTAATCTTTCCTTCTCAGGTTTCTGTTTACCATTTTTCCTCTATAATCCAGGTTTTCATTTTCCTAACCATACTTTCTTTTTCACTTCCTTACATCCTTTCCTTAATTTCCTTCCTCCCCATTTTGAAACACACTGCTTGACTTGAGATGTAGTTGACTTATTACAGTATGTAGTACACTCATGATACATAATTTCTGACCAGAGTGTGAGGAGCAGAAAGCTTCGAATCGCCTGGACTGGCTTTGGGGGGATAGAAAGCCTGTCCCCTATTCCCGCACCCCCCTAACCCCACCACCAAGCCTATTCTCCTACTCCCGCACCCCTCAAAACCCATGCAACCCCCTTAAACCTCCCCAAGCCTGTCCCCCAACTCCCGCACCCTCCTAACCCCCCCATCAAGCCTGTCCCCTTATTCCCGCACCCCCTTAACTACTAAAATATCGGAATATTTCTAGTTCATAATTTGGGTTCCTTCACTTCTCAGATGCCCTGGAGATATTCTGGTGACTGGTGGATCCGTCACTGCTAAGGACTGGGGACCATTATTACGAGGTGAGAACTTTTCCTGTACTGAATAAAGATTAAGGGTGTGTGGGAATAGGGGACAGGCTTAGGGGGGGTTTTGGGAGGTGCAGGAGTAGGGGGACAGGCTTGGTGTGTGTGTGTGTGTGTGTGTATGTTCTTGATTGAGAGTCGCCATAAACAGAATCGAATTGTATTATTTGTCTTCCATTTTGCTTCTTGACGTCCATCTCTCTCTCTCTCTCTCTCTCTCTCTCTCTCTCTCTCTCTCTCTCTCTTTCATTTTGTTTCTTGACGTCTCTCTCTATCTCTCCCTTTCTCACTCACTACCCCTCACCCCCCCCTCTCCCTCTCTCTCTCACTCACCCCCTCCCTCTCCCTCTCTCCCTCTCCCTCTCTCCCTCTCCCTATCCCTCTCTCTCTCTCTCCCTCTCTCTCTCACTCCCCCTCTCCCTCTCCCTACCTCTCTCTCACTCTCCATTTCCACCTTTGTCTTTGCCAGCGTTCGTCAGTCTGTTTTTCTTTAATCTCACTCGTACCATCAATACAATTTCACCTTCTCTTTCCCTGTATTTAATCAGAAGCCTGTCGTCTCTTTAGAAGTTCCAAGATGGGGGAGGAGAGGTGGGAGGGGAAACTGGAGATGGGAGGGGGAACTGTTGGAGGTGGAGGAGGAATTGGAGGAAAGGTAGGAGGGTTAATTGGAGGTAAAGGAGGAGAAGTGGGAGGGGGAACTGTTGGAGGTGGAGAAAAAGTGTAAGTGTGAAGAGGAAAGGAAAGTTGGAAAATGAGGGAATGTTTCAAGATGGGTTGATGGAAAGGAAACACAGAGAGAATGGAGGAGATACGAATATAAGAGAGAGAGAGAGAGAGAGAGAGAGAGAGAGAGAGCAGGAGGGGTACTGGAGGTGTGAAGGAGAGTAAGGGATAATAATGGGAAAGTAAGGAAGGAAGGAAGGAAGGTAGGAAGGAAGGTAGGAAGGAAGGTAGGAAGGAAGTAAGGAAGGAAGGAAGGTATAGGAGGAAAGTTTAATGGGTTGTGAACACAGAGAGGATGAGGACTTAAGACATAATGGGTGGAGATATGGGAGGAAGGCGACGAGGAAAGTTAGATGATAAGTAGAGGAAAGAGAGAAGCAGAGTATGAAGGGAAGGACAGGAGTGTGTAAGGCAGGCAGGCAGGCAGGCAGGCAGGAGGGAGTACACCAATACATATAAAATGGAACTGGTGGTGGTGGAGAGAGAGATGGCAAGGAAGGAAGGAAGAAAATATACACCGTAAGTCTGAGAATGTAGAGGAAGAGATGGGAGGAAGGGAGAATGAAAGGGAAGGAGACGAGACGAGAGAAATTGAGACTGTGATGAAGGAGGAAATAAAAGAGGGAAACACACACACACACACAGAGAGAGAGAGAGAGAGAGAGAGAGAGAGAGAGAGAGAGTAGAGAAATGAGAGAAGTAGGAATAAAGGGGACACATAGAACGTAGAGAAAGAAAGGTATGAAGACGGGAGAGAGAAAGAATGAATGAATGGAAAGGAAAAAACTGGAGATAATGAATGGGAATAAAAAAAAAAAGAATAATTCCAATATAATATGCGATATAAAACTGTACAGTATTGTTAATGTAGACGACAGTGAATTCATTTAGTTGTTCATTATTACTGTGTAGTATATATGTAGTATACGGTGTTGGAGTGGTAATACATAATGAAGTGAAGATGATCATGCTGAGAAAAACCCTCATTTTTTTTAGATAGAAAGTATTTATTCCGGAACATTCAGAATACTTACTTTCTGTCTTTTTTTTTTTTTTTTTTTTTCAGCATTATCATACAGTGCTCGTGTTCATCAATACAGGATATCTTGAGAACACCTACGGAAAAACAATAATATGTTACTATTACATGTTTTGAAGCCTATGTGATGCTTTATATTGCACACTTTTCCAATTAAAAAAAATCATAAGAACATGTTCACTAATATAAATATATACATAATTTCAATTTGACAATGCCCGTATTGACACACACACACACGCGCGCGCGCGCCAGGAACACGAGGCAGAAACGAAACAAGAGAATAAATTTGCAAGGAAAAAAGGCATGATAACATTCTTAGAAGCCAGACTGGGAATGTGTACAATGTGTTGTTGCCTTCCCACCTCACACTACCTTCCTGCCTGCCTTTAAGCCTTCCTTCCTACGTCTCTTTCTCTCTTCCAACCTCACACTACCTGCCTTCCTCCATCTCTCTCTACCTTCCTCCATCTCTCTCTTCCTTCCAACCTCACACTGCCTGCCTGCCTTCCAACCTCCCACTCCCTGCCTGCCTTCCAACCTCACACTCCCTTCCTTCCTCCATCTCTTTCTCTTTCCTCCATCTGTATCTCCTTCCTCCAACTTTTTCTCTTTCCTCCATCTCTATCTCCTTCCATTCAACATGCTTACCTCTTCCTTACCACCTCTCTCTCTCTCTCTCTCTCTCTCTCTCTCTCTCTTCTTCTTCTTCGGGCGCCATATGACCTCGCTGTTGTGGCACTTAATATCCATCAATTAACTAACCAACTATTTATAACCAACCTTCTTTTTCGTCTTCTTCTCCTTCTTTCGTCTTTTACTTCTCATTTCGTCTTTATTTTTCTTCTTTCGTCTTCTGTTTCTTTCTTTTTCTTCTTTTGTCTTCTGCTTCTCTCGTTTTCTTCTTCGTCTTCGTCTTCGTCTTGGTCTTTTTCTTCATCTTCCTTTCCAAGTCTCCCCAACCTTCTTACCCATTCTAACTTCATCTCTCTCTAACGTCCCTTGTTCCCTCCCTCCCTCCCTCCCTGCTGTCTTCCTCCCTCCCTCCCTCCCTGCTTGTCTCCCTCCCTCCCTGCTGTTTCCCTTCCTCCCTGCCTGCTCCCTCCCTCCCTCCCTCCCTCCCTCCCTGCTGTCTCCCTCCCTCCCTGCTGTTTCCCTCCCTCCCTGCTGTCTCCCTCCCTCCCTGCTGTCTCCCTCCCTTCCTACCTTCTTCCTACTGTCTCCCTGCCTTTCTCCTACTGTCTGCCTCCCTCCCCTTTCTCCTGTTGTCTCCCTCCCTTCCTACCTTCTTCCTACTGTCTCTCTCCTTCTGCCTCCTTACCTTCCCTTTCTCCTTCTGCCTCCCTGCCTTTCTCCTGCTGCCTCCCTTCCTACCTTCTTCCTACTGTCTCTCTCCCTCCCCTTTCTCCTGCTGCCTCCCTCCCCTTTCTCCTACTGTCTCCCTGCCTTCCTACTGTCTGCATCCCTCCCCTTTCTCCTACTGCCTCCCTACCCTCCTGCTGTCTGTCTCCCTCCCTCCCTTCTTGTCT
>JAWZYT010002439.1:220000-240000 GCA_034508575.1 Petrolisthes manimaculis | reverse complement strand
AAAAATGGGTTGTTGACGTGGGTGTGGAAGTCAGATGATGACGAGGGAGACAAGAACGGGCAAGTAGAAAATGAAAGGGAAAAGGAAAGTCCGTAAAAAGCGAGATAAAGTTCGTAAAAAGCGAGATAAAGTACGGTAGCCTGAGTAAGAAAAAATTGAGTGAGAGGTATACAGGCTAAGCAGGATGGACACAGCCTGAAGGAAAAAAACATAGGAATGATCAGAGGAGAGGAGTAAAGGAAATAATAATAATAATAATAATATCAGTAAAGAGGGAAAGAAACGTAGGGTGATACAGATTGTGATGTGATGTGAATTAAAAAAGTAAGATACATAGTGATGTGAAAAAAATTAAGTGATAAAGAGAAACATGAGACGAGGGAAATGATTAGATAAAGAGAGGTATGAGATGAAGCGATAATGAGATTGTGTAAGATTATTGAGACGTATGAGGAAGTATAGAAGAAAGGCGATAATGAGAGTAATGTAAGGAAGGTCGAAGTAGGGGAAAGGAGAGAGATGAAAATATTGTAAGAGAGATTTAGGAAAGGAGAAGTAGGTGAAATGAGGGGGAGGAGAAATGAAGGGGGAGGAGAAAAGAGGTAGGAGAAATGAGGGGGGGAGGAGAAATGAGGGGGGAGGAGAAATGAGGGAGGAGGAGGAATGAGGTAGGAGAAATGAGGGAGGAGAATGAGTATAGGGTATATGGGATGTAAATATTGGAGGCAAGATGGAAAAAGAGGAAGGAAGGAGGGAGGGAGGGAAGTGGATGAGTAAGGAGACGGAAGAATATTACAGCAGTATACATGAGGGCGAAGAGGGAGGGAGGGAGAGAGAGAGGAGACTGTCTGGGGAGGGAGAAAGGCAGCGTGTGTGTGTGTGTGTGTGTGTGTGTGTCTTTACTGTTGCTGTCTTCTGTCTCCTGGGGGTGTATATCGTAGGTTGCGTCTTACCTTTTACAGTCTCTACTCCTGTTGTTTCTCTATAGTTTCCACTCTCAAATTCGAAGGTAAACGTTTCAGCTCCTGTTCTGTGCAAAGGCCTGAACACTTGAAGCATTTACTGTAGGCTTGGTCTTCACTCTTACAACATGTGCTTTTGTTTCTCGTATTTTAATCTCTCAACTTCAACGGTCAGTGTTTTTATTCCTGTTCTGTGCAAGTCGGTACAATCTTGAAGCAATTAATGTATCAGCATATATGACTGTATGTAACTGTATGTCCCTCCTTCTGTTGTGGTATATTTTTCACTAATTAATCTCCTGTCTGTTCTGTGTAAACACGTGGTGTCCTGGAGCATTATATCTGCACATACAAACACATACACTTTTATGAATGGGTGTTCTATGTAAACTGGTGCTCTCGTTGAATAACTTTCCCTGTGGATAAGGAACATGTTGACGATGTTTCGCAACTTTTTCTTCAGGTTTACGGAGGCAGCGAAACGTGGACAACAATTGCTCCTTCTTATATGGTGCAAATTTAACCCACTTGGTCTAATGTTACTGATGGCCAAAGCAATTGAGATACAAGGATAAAAGAAGATTTCCCCAGGCCTGGAAGGCCACGTAGGACGAGAGATAAAGTGATAGAGAGTTTGTACAGTTGGACACATGAATGGGTGGTACAGCCCAGGTGAAAGATACTTGTCCCATTTGAGTAACCATTGTGTGTCTATTATCAGGTACTTGATTTTTATTACCTTCCTCAATACTGACTTCTGCCCCTGATGTCTCCTATTTGGCACTAAGGAACACACACACACACACACACACACACACACACACACACACACACACACACACACACCATCCTCAATACTGACTTCTGCCCCTGATGTCTCCTATTTGGCACTAAGGAACTTGATATTGGGAGAAATTGACCATCTTTCACTTGGGCTGTACCAACCATTCCTGTGTCCAACTGTACTTCAAGCACGAGGGAATGGTCAAGGAGAGATCTAACAACTTCCATCAGGTTAAAGTATAATGAATAAAGAAGTTGTTTTTATAACGTATACAGTGTAGTGGCAACGTTATAATATTATCATGAATGGAATGACAGAACTACATTATATATTATGAATGAAATTACATGCTCTCATTATACATTATGAATTAAGAGGGTGTGGGAGGTAGGAAAGGTAAGGTAAGGTGAGGAAGGGTAGGAAAGGCAGGGTGGGAAAGGTAAGGTAGGGTGAAGAAATAAAGGGTAGGGTGAAGAAGGAAGGGTATAGGAAGGATCAGCTATGGGTTGTATGTAGGGAGAGAGAGAGAAAGAGAGAGAGAGAGAGAGAGAGAGAGAGAGAGAGAGAGAGAGAGAGAGAGAGACAGATAGATAGATAGATAGATAGAGGGAGATATAGATAGATAGATAGATAGATAGAGGTAGATATAGATAGATAGATATAGAGGGAGATATAGATAGATAGATAGAGAGGGAGATAGAGAGAGATATATATAGATAGATAGATAGAGGAGAGAGAGAGAGAGAGAGAGAGAGAGAGAGAGAGAGAGAGAGAGAGAGGGAGGGAGGGGAGAAATGAGACAGCGTGGATCTCAAGGGAATTGTGAAGGTGTGGAGGAATAAGAAACAAAGAGAGACAAAGTGGAAAGGGAGGGGAGAGAGGAGGGAAGAGGGAGAGACAGAGGTAAAGAAAAGAGGAAATGAGAGAAAGAGGAGAGAGAAGAGGGAGAGACGGAGAGAGAGAGGGAGATAAAGAGGAAAAGAAAAGAGGAAAGGAGAGAGAGAGAAGGAGAAAGGGAGAGAGAGAGAAAGGAGAAGAAATGAGAAGGGAAAGAGAGAGGAAAGGAGAGAGAGAGAAGGAGGAAGGGAGAGAGAGAGAAAGGAGAAAAAATGAGAAGGGAAAGAGAGAGGAGGAAGAAAGAATGAGGAGGAGAGAGAGGAGAGAAGAGGGAGAGAAGAGGGAGAGACGAAGGAAAAGAAATGAGGAGGTGAGAGGAGAGAAGAGAAGAGGAAAAGAAATGAATGAAGAGGAGAGAGGAGAGACGGAGGAAAAGAAATGAGGAGGAGAGAAGAGGAGAAGAAAGAATGAGGAGGAGAGAAGAGCAAAAGAAATGAGGAGGAGAGAGAAAGAGAAGAGGGAGAGACGGAGGAAGAATAAGGAAGGAAAGAGAAATGAGATCGATTAAATGCCTTGGAAATAGAAGGAGTAGAAGGAGAGGTATAGAGAGAAGGAAGGAGTTACGTAGAGTTACATAGAATCACAGACCACAACACACCTTACAGTCCACACGGGGTGATCTGATTAGAAGGTTACTGGTGGAGTTTGAATTTCTCCCCAGTAATAGTCGTAGATAAGGATAGCAAAGTAGAAGGAGGGAGGGAGGAAGGAAGTTAGGAAGGGAAGAAGGGAGAGAGGATAGGGAGACACAGACAATGCTGAAGGATAAGTGGGAAAATATTTACACAAAAAAAAAAGCCATTCCAACAGATATAATAGACCTGAGTGAATTCGTATAAACCCTTGTGACATCAAGGGTTCGTAGCAACGGAAAAATTCAATATATTAAATTACTGACACCAAATTTCTTTACTAATGTTATTTGATTAAAGGGGGTGGGGGAATAGGGGGACAGGTTTGGGGGTGGGGGTGGGGGGGTGCGGGAGTAGGGGGACAAGCTTGGGGTGGTGGGGTGGGGTGGTAGAAAGCCTGTCCCTTATTCCTTCACCCACCCATAATCCCCCCAAGCCTGTCTCCTTACTCCCGTACCCCCCAAAACCCCCAAAGCCTGTCCCTCTATTCCCACAGCCACTTAAAAATGCTAATATGACCAGGTACTTGCATTCTGAACCAGTTTTTATTCCAACAACATACGTAATTTACCATAATAAGAACTATGTCTGTCAATTCTTTATTAAAATTTGTATTACGACATCACTATAGCTAATACATACATACATACATACATACATACATACATACATACATACATACATAGGCCTACATACATACATACATACATACATACATACATACATACATACATACATACATACATACATACATACATACATACATACATACATACATACATACATACATACATACATACGTAATTTACCATATGAGAACTATACCTGTCAACTCTGTATTAAAATAGTATTACAACATCACTATAGCTAATACATACATAGATGGAAATGAAGCGAGCGAACTTATGCTGCAGACTGTACAAAATAAATACCCCCTTTCCCCTTTAAGGACCCTGTGTCGTAGCCAGAAATTTGGAGGTAAATGAGTCCTTCAAATATGGCCACGAAACAGCACCTATAAGGAAGGAGCTTGTTTCGTGGCAAGGTTAGATGGAATCAGAAGCCTCCATTTTTTATACACGATCACAGGGTCCTTAACCAATGCCCTGTATACGAATTACTGAGGCCGAGTGTACATTATTGGTACTGGATGATCTCTCACATACCAATACCCCGTAGGTGGGTATTGTCTGCTGTATAGGTTGTGGATAATACTACATGGGTTTGAGTAGCATTTCGAAACCGAGCCGCTTTCATTCTTCTCTTCCACTCTCCCTTCTTTTTTCTCCATTTTAATTTCTTTGTTGCCTCGCACAATTTTTTTTTCTCCTTAACATCATCACCAAATACGAGTCGTGTCAGGTGTAGAATATTTGCCAGATTAATATCTTGGTGTTTCTCAAAGTTTCGACAACCTTACATTTACAGAATCTAAGGGAAGACCATCCAAAATGTATATGAAATATTTACTTAAAATTGCTTCTTTTGAGTGCAATTGTTTCCCGACTATATTGCAGCTGTTAGTCTTACCTCACACTGGCCTGCTGTTGCCCTCATTCGTTACAATGATTTTACAATTTACTGTTCTCAGTGCGACAGCGGCCACATCTATTGTTTAGACTTATGTCACTTTCCAACCCCGTGGTCACTATGTACAGTTGCCAAAAAAGGTATTGCGACAACTATTGATACAACATTAAATATATTAATGTCCATCGTTGTTTGTAGGGATATATATAAGTATGTATTACAGAAGGATATGTGTATTTCCTTTTGTTATACATGCTTATAGTCCCTACAAATAGTTGTGGATATTACTACGATTAAAGTTCTATCAAGATTTGTCGCAATACCTTTTTTGGCAACTGTACATTCGCCAGCAATACTGCGTGGACAGAAGCTCACTCATATTCAGAGCTGTAACACCACTGTCATTATATTACTCGAAACAATCCACGTGTGCATATGTGAGATTAAGTATCCTCGACACATTAACACATGAAGTGAACTTTGCTGCTCAGGGAACTACATCTCTTAAACATGTGATCAGCCCCTGTACCACGTGGCAGTGCTGGCGACTGTACACACGTGAAACACAGTCATCCCGAAAAGGACACGTATTCGCAGTTCTCCTTTAGATGATTTTAACGATATGGGAATGAGGTTGTAGGCATCCAAAACCAAAGTCAGATTAGCTAAATTACTTATTTTCCCATAACTCAATCCCTCGATTTCCTAGACTCGACACCCAAGATTGTATTTTTTTCTCTGAAACGTGGCGAAGGAAATACCATACAAGAAAAGTGTCTTAGAATGGTCTAAAACGGTGAAATGAGATGCCAAAAAATAGGTGTAGGAGTTGTCAGTTATTCCAGTAATTTACCGAACTACAGTGTATAGAAAGAGAGTTAGGAAGAATAAAGTGGAGGAGGAAGAGGAGGAACAATGGCACCGTGAGTGGACAGAAGAAGTAAGAAGAAAACAACAAGGAAAAGGGAGGACTCTTACCAAACTTGTAATTATCTTAGAACACATAATCAATTGCTCTCTCTCTTTCTTTCTCTCTCTCTCTCTCTCTCTCTCTCTCTCTCTCTCTCTCTCTCTCTCTCTCTCTCTCTCTCTCTCTCTCTCTCTCTCTCTCTCTCTCTCTCTCTCTCTCTCTCTCTCTCTCTCTCTCTCTCTCTCTCTCTCTCTCTCTCTCTCTCTTTTAGCCCCTGGTGGCAAATGAATGAAGTGGGAACGAGTGAAATGTAGAAATAAATGAATGAGAGAGAAAAGACTTAGAGGAAGGAGAGTGGGAAAAAGATTGAGGGAAAAAAAAAGGGAGAAAATGGGAGGGGGATAGATAAGAGATGAGTAAAATGTGAAAGATGGAAGAGGAAGAGAAGAGAGTAAGGTAGAGGAAGGGGTAGATGAGATAGAAGGGTTGGGAGTAAGGGAGTAAGGGACGAGAGAGTAAAGGAGTAAGATAAGGAAGTTGGAAGAGGGAGAAGTGAGTAGAAAGGTAAGAATAAGAAGGAGGGAAGAAGCAAGAAAAATAAGAATGAGAAGGAAGAAAACTGAAATGCAGAGGGAAAGCGAAAAGGGATTAAGGAGAAACGTAAAAATGAATTGGCAATTACGATAGGAGAAAAAGAATAAGAAGAGAAAAAAAGACACAGGGAGAGAGAGAGGAAGAAATAAGAGAGATGAAAGAGGGGGAGACAGAGAGAGAGAGAGAGATAAAGGAAGAAATAAGAGTGACGAAAGAAAGAAGGGGAGACAGAGCAGATGACTGGACAGAATAGAATACCAAGAAACACTTAATTGAATAACGTAACTAATGTAGAAAGAGAACGTATGAACGAAAGAGGGAAGCAGGGAGTAAGAAAGGTAATGACACCCGTTGTTTTAAAAAAAATTGAGGGCCTTTACTGGAGCTCTATGAATTCTCCAAACTACTCCAGGCAACAGATTCCCTATTCGAAACACTGAAGCGTTTTGTGGCCTGGATTATTGGAGGGTTCATAGAGCTCCAGCAAGGGCCATCAAATGTTTTAAAACTACGTGTGGGTGTCAGTGTGGTAAAGGGGAAGAGAAGGAGAGAAGAGGGTGTGGGAGAGGTGGAAAGAAAGAGATGAGGAGGTAGGAAGGAGGGAGGAAGGTTAGAGAGAGAGAGAGAGAGAGAGAGAGAGAGAGAGAGAAAGAGAGAGAGAGAGAGAGAGAGGGTCATGAAGCGAGTAGAAGAAAAAATACCACACGAGACAGACACAGAGACAGACAGGCAGAGGGATGGAGAGATCGAATTATTTTTTGTTACTATTGAAACTTTAGCTATACTGATGAAACAACTTCCATTTACTGAGCTTTAACAAGGAAGAAAAGAAGAAAGGAAGGAAGGCAGGGAGGAAGGAAAAAAGGAAGGAAGGAAGGAATGATGGGAAGGAGGTAAGGAGGAAGGAAGAATGGGAGGGAGGGAGGACAGAAGGAAGGAAGTAAAAAAGAAAAAATGGAAGGATGGGAGGAAGGAAGGAAGAAAGGAAGGAAGGAAGGAAGGAAGGAAAAAAGGAAGGAAGGAAGGAAGGATGGGAGGGAGGGAGAAAGGAGGAAGGAAGGAAGGAAGGAAAAAGGAAGGATGGGAGGGAGGGAGGAAGGAAGGAAAAAGAAAGATGGGAAGGATGGATGGGAGGGAGGAGGGAAGGAAAAAAGGAAGGATGAGAGGGAGGAAGGAAGGAAAAAAGGAAGGATGGGAGGGAGGGAGGAAGAAAGGAAGGAAAAAATAAAGAATGGATGGGAGGGAGGGAGGAAGGAAGAAAGGAAGGAAAAAAGAAAGAATATAAGGAAGGAAGGAAGGAAAGAAGGAAGGAAGGAGGGAAGCACTAATGAAGCCCAAACAGAAGTAAAGAAGGAATTGATAAATGAAAGAAGGAAGGAAGGAATACGGAGGGAAAGGAAGAGTATGAAAGAACATTAAAGGAAGGTTAAATACAGAGAGAGAGAGAGAGATAGAGACAGACAGACAGACAGAGACGCAGTGACACAGCCAGACAGACAGACAGACAGAGAGAGACAGACAGACAGAGAGAGACAGACAGACAGACAAACAGAGAGAGACAGACAGACAGACAGAGAAACAGAGAGAGACAGACAAACAGACAAACAGACAGAGAGACACAGAGAGACAGACAGAAACAGAAATTAACTGACTCTACATACATACATACCATTCTCTCCACACAAACAAACTGGTCTGACCCAAAATAATATTAAGAGGGCATTTCAGTCGAAGCAAAGGCTGGATGATAAAGCGAATACTCTCATCAGTCCTCCGCTTTCAACTCACTCGGACCACTAAGGGAAAACGGCCTGGGGGGAAAATTAATGATCATACGAAAGTCAAGGATACAAAAAAAAAAAAAAAAAAGATGAAAATTACGTATACATGATTTCGTCTTTTCACAATTAATATATACTTTGCATTTCGTTTGTGTGAAAATGTGAATTATTTCGTATGTAGCATTCCCTGAAACTGAGCTAAGTAAAAGTCCATTAATTTTATAAAAGGTATACACACACGCGCGCACTCACACACACACACACACACACACACACACACACACACACACACACACACACACACACACACACACACAACCAGTATCTTTTTACATCACGCCACTAAATTTCTCCGAACAATAAATATATTTCACCGTCTAGACATATATTAGGGGGTGGACAGAATGAGCTTCCCTTCGTCGTATAAACTCGTCCTAATACTGTACCGTACAGTTGGACACAGGAATTCGAGGTACAGCCCAAGTGAAAGATGGTCAATTTCTCCCAATATCAAGTTCCTTAGTGCCAAATAGGAGACATCAGGGGCAGAAGTCAGTATTGAAGATGACGTGTGTGTGTGTGTGTGTTCCTCAGTGCCAAATAGGAGACATCAGGGGCAGAAGTCAGTATTGAGGATGGTAATAAATAGCAAGTACCTGATAATAGACACACAATGGTTACTCAAATGGGACAAGTATCTTTCACCTGGGCTGTACCATCCATTCATGTGTCCAACTGTACTATGAGACCTTATTTATATTTACAGAATCAAACAGAGCAGATAGACCAGAGATGCAGCCTCTCCTCGTTAGTCAAAGGTTTACTCCGTGAGGCAGTGCCGGGAGCTTCATGCATATTCTAAACAGTGTAGTGTGGTGGTGCAAGAAATAGGTTAATCTCATCCCTTATCCACTGATGGGAGCCAGAAAGAGTCACACAAAATATGCAGAGGGATAAAAACATTGTAAGAGAAAGAGAGACAGGCAGACACAGACCTACCTACCTACCTACCTACCTTCCTTCCTTCCTTCCGTCTTTCCTTCCTTCCGTTTTTCCTTACTTCTTTCCTTCCTTCCTTCCTTCCTTCCTGCTTTCCTTCCTTCTTGCCTTCCTTCCTTCCTTCCTTCTTTCCTTCCTTCCTTCCTTCCTTCCTTCCTTCCTTCCTTCCTTCCTTCCTTCCTTCCTTCCTTCCTTCCTTCCTTCCTTCCTTCCTTCCTTCCTTCCTTCCTTCCTTCCTTCCTTCCTTCCTTCCTTCCTTCCTTCCTTCCTTCCTTCCTTCCTCCGTTTCTCCCTTTCTCCCTTCCTTCCTTCCTTCCTTCTTTCCTTCCTTCCTTCCTTACTTCTTTCTTTCCTTCCTTCCTTCCTTCCTTCCTTCCTTCCTTCCTTCCTTCCTTACGGTCCACAAGAGGTGACCTGCTTTGAGTATTACTGGCTGGTAGGGAGAAGATGATGACACCCGTAGTTTTAAAACATTTGAGGGCCCTTACTGGAGCTCTATGAATTCTCCAAACTACTCCAGGCAACAGATTCCCTATTCGAAACACTGAAGCGTTTTGTGGCCTGGATTATTTGGAGGGTTCATAGAGCTCCAGTAAGGGCCCTCAAATGTTTTAAAACTACGGGTGTGTAAAAGTGAACACGAACGAGGCAGATAGAGGGAAAAAGAAATACAGGGGATAATTTATAACAGATGCAGAAAGGGGGGAGAGGAAGCAGGGAGGAAGAAGAGAAAATAGCAATGGCAGGGAGGGTGGCAAGAAGGGGTAAGACGAGAGAGAGAGAGAGAGAGAGAGAGAGAGAGAGAGAGAGAGAGAGAGAAGAGAGAGCAGGTGGAGAATAATAGTAGCAGTAGGAAAAGTATTAAGGGATGAAATGAAGGAAAGGAAAGGGAAATTGGGGAATGGGTTTGTGAGGGTTTGCAATGGGTAGAATATGGAAGAGTAAGCAAGCGAAGTTAATAAAGTAAATCGAATACGAGTGCTATGGGACTAAAGAAGAAAAGAAGGGAAGTAAAATACAGGAAGTAAAGCAGATTCCTTCGCGTCAGAGCAGCACAGAGAGGAGGGGATACACCAGTGTTCCCCGTCTACCATCCCATCCTCCATAAATAAAGTGGCACCCACATCACAGGGTGGGAACTAGACTCCTGCCTTCATCCAACTGGTCTCTTATCATGCCTGCACCGATACTCACCTATGTGCCTCGTGCCCTCAGAGCACGACCTGGGTTACAACTCCTCTGTGAACGCAAGTAACTATTCCATCAAATGGGAAAACAGTGCAGATACCAGGACAAGATCAAAGCTGGTTGCAGCCTCCAGCCCATAGGACTAATGAAGTATCTACTCCACCTACTACAGCTCCAAAGGAAATATCATCAATGACAGGACAAAATTTTCGCATCTAGATGTGACATACAGAGTGTCCCAACACCTTAGCTACTCCCTGCCCAGCCCAACGTAAAAGAGGTACCGTACCCTACGGTAATGAAAAACCACGAATATGGGAAAACAAATGATTATTTGACATCTCATGTGCAGAGTTTCTAAGTTTTGTATCAATTTTGGTGTGCCCACCTCCCAAACTGTCTCCATATATTTTGGGTAGGATTCTAAGAAGAATACAAACAAACAAACTCCGTTTCTTTGAGGACGTCAGTCAAAACAGTGAATAGCTCTTTCTTGATGTTCTTGCAGGGGATTTGCTCAACTATTTCCCTGGGTATCTACCCCTAATAAATACAGGCAATGGTCCCAGCAACTCACTATTTCCAGAATAATCGCCTTCAAAAGATTCTGTGTGACAATCCATTGTACAGCCACAATCAAATATCCTTCAACACTTTCCTACCATCGTGCAAATATATCAGTCTCATAACTAGATGTAACCATACCTTTCCATCAATATTCAACTCCCTCAATTATTATTATGAGGTGCTGCAAAATTATATTATGTTTGTTGTTCTTTATTATCAAGGAAGGCAATTCTTGCAGGATATTTGATTGTGGCTGAACCAATGAAACTAAGGAACACTCGTGATACATAATTTCTGACCAGAGTGTGAGGAGCAGAAAGCTTCGAATCGCCTGGTATTGTTCATTTTCCCACCCAGTACACCTATAGAGGCTGAGTTCGAATGCAGGATATATCTATATACATAAAGCCGAAATTCTGTATGTGTGTGTCTCTGTGTGTGTGTGTGTCCTCTATGCACGCCCTGATCCTTCGTCCTAGAGTGAATTTTTTTACATGGGTTTGATCGCTAATACTTGGGGAGTGTTTTGGACCTATAAAAAAATGTTTTTCATGTTTTTCAAAAAAAAAAAATGTTGGGGGGGGGGTCGAACCCCTGGAACCCCTGGATTAGTGACACGCACAAACTCTCTCTCTCCCACAGGCTCTCTCTCTCTCTCTATCTTTAATTTCAGAGAGAGAGAGAGGGGGTGTGTGTGTGTGAGAGAGGTAATGCTGGGTTTGGTTATATTTGTGTGTGTGAGAGAGAGATAGTGTGTGTGAGAGAGAGAGAGAGAGAGAAAGAGTGAAAAATAGATATAGTGTGTGTGAGAGGTAGAGATAGCTAGCTAGACTGTGAGAGAGATAGAGAGAGACTGTGTGTGAGAGAGAGAGATAGATAGATAGATTATACACTAGGTAAGGCTTGGGGTGGGGGGTTTGGGGGGTGCGGGAATAGGTGGTGGTGGTAGTAGTAGAGGTGGTAGTGGTTGATGTAGTGGTGGTGGTGGTGGTGGTAGTGGTTGATGTAGTGGTGGTGGTAGTGGTGGTAGTAGTGGTGATGGTAGTAGTAGTGGTAGTGGTTGATGTAGTAGTTGTAGTGGAGGTGGTAGAAGTTGATGTAGTAGTGGAGGTGGTAGTGGTTGATGTAGTAGTGGTGGTAGTGGAGTTTGTATTTGTTACATATCAGTGTTGTATTATTATATTCTTTGTTTATTTAGAACTCTGTGATCGTGTATGAAAATTCCACCGCCAGAAGGGCGGTGGAAGGGCGGCCACAGGCCGCCAGCCCTCCGCAGGAGCAAGCGGCTCTTAGCCGCCCGAAGGGCGGCGGAGCCAGCTAGTATATATATATATATATATATATATGTGTGTGTGTGTGTGTGTGTGTGTGTATGTTGCCTGCAGTTCGTCTCTGGTAAGAAATTACGTATCACGAGTGAACCGATGCACACTTGAAAAGCTCTTCTTCCCAGTCAGTTTTCTGGCATAGTTTAGAATCCCCTGAAGGAGGAAATTCAGTGTTGATAAATTTGGAGCAACTGAATCCTCCAAACTATTCCAAGCAACAGAACACCATTATTTTTGCTCTTCTGGTCCTGTTTCCTAACATACTTTCGAAGAATTAAAACATTCTAATATAACAAAAGCGAATAACTCCCTTAAGTTTTCCCACAAGAGAAGGCTTCCTTAACTTGATTATAATTCACTGTTGAGGTTCGTCATCTCTGGAATGAGAGTTTTTTTTTTTTTTTTCAAATATACTGTACAGTCGGCGGCAAGAGTCGTGTCGCCACATATACCAAATTATGAAGTACAGTCGTGATACAAAATATCTGACCAGAGACGAACAGCAGGCACCATAATATACCCTACATTCCAACTCAGCCTCTATAGGTGTACTGGGTGGAGAAATGAACAATACCAGGCGATTCGAAGCTTTCTGCTCCTCACACTCTGGTCAGAAATTATGTATCACGAGTGATACGTTATGGAAATCTAAGCTTTAAATGCAGAAACGTAAACTGATAAACCAGAGAAGCTTAATTATTCGTTTTTTTTCTGGATATTATAATTCTGTATGATGAATATGTTAGTTCGATGTTTAGCCTTTATGTTAAACTTCAAGAAGCACTGAGTGAGACGACACGACTTGTGCCGCCGACAGTACAATGTCCAGACTATGCCAGGCAACAAGACGTGTTGAATTAATAATACTGGCAGACGTTGGAGGAATCAGTAACACTCCAAATCCTCGACATTATTTCTCTTGTTACCCTTACATACATTCGCCTGTCCCTTAAGGTGGTAATTCGCTTTTATTATATTGGAGTGCCTTGATTCCTCCAAAGTATGTCAGGAAACAGGACCAGGAGAGCAAAAATAATGGTGTTCTGTTGCTTGGAATAGTCTGGAGGATTCAGTTGCTCCAGATTTACCAACACAGAATTTCCTCCTAAAAGATCTGACCTGTTCCTCTGGTCTCGTTATTTGGAGCTGCATTTAAGGAGCCTGTGATCGTGTATGAGAATTGGAGGCTTCTGATTCCTCCTGACTATGCCACGAAACAAGATCCTTCCATATAGGTGGTGTTTCGTGGCAATATTTGAAGGACTCATTTAGCTCCAATTTTCTGACTACATCACAGGGTCCCTTAACAGTAATTTAAGGGTGGCGTCAGTTTTGGTAAATTAGAGAATGGAAAGCCACTAATTATTTCTCCAAACTAACATATTACTTACGCCCCTCTCTCCTTCCATTCTTTCCTTCCCTCCTCTCCTTCCGTTCTTAAATTTCCTTCCTCTCCCTTTGCATTCTTTCCCTCCTCTCCTTCCATTCTTTCCTTCCCCCCTCTCCCCTTCCGTTTGTTTCTTCCCTCCTCTCTCTTTCCGTTCTTTCCTCCTATCCTTCCCCTTCTTTATCCTTCCATTCCTTTCCCCTTTCCTTTCTCTTTCTTTCCATATTAATGTTTAGAGAATCTGTTATTGCCTGAGTTTGAAAGAATTTGTAGGCCTTCAATTTATCATCATTTATATTCTCAAATAATAAGGAATGTATTTTCAGCTAAATCTCAGCTTTTATTTATTTTATTTTTTATACTATAGTCTGTTCAAAACTTGTGTTCCATTTTCCTCTTATCTGTCTGTCTCTATTTCTATCTATATCTCTATATCTATATCTTTCTATCTATCTCTATCTGTCTCTATTTCTATCTATCTCTTATCTGTCTATCTATCTATCTATCTATCTATTTCTATCTATCTAAGCATAAGAGGCCAGCGGAACACAAGTTTTGAACAGACTATAGTGTACAGTTGCCGTCACATGAAGCTGGTATGTATGACTCGTTACTTGTGAGGTGGTTATAAAAGAAAAGAGTGGAAAAATAAATATGTCGTTTGTTGACAGGCAGACAGTAAAATATTATTACTCCCTGCCTGTCAACAAACTATAACTTTTGCTCACTTTTCTTTCTGTTGTAGTGAGGCGTACAAGCTTCATGTGTGTCCAACTGTACATGATTTCAACTTATATATATATGAATGATTCATATTGACAAGTATGTTGTGTGGGTGGAAGGTAAACACAGGATAGAGCTTCGAGTTATTTATTTCTCTTACGTTTCAGACTACACAGAGTCCATCTTCAGAGAGAAGATGGACTCTGTGTAGTCTGAAACGTAAGAGAAATAAATAACTCGAAGCTCTATCCTGTGTTTACCTTCCACCCACACAACATTATATATATATATATTTTTTTTTTCTAATGAAACTGTTATGAAATTACTATACTATGGTCACATGTTTCAGATCAATACAAATCCTTAATTAAGGAGGAAATTGGTAAATCTGGAGCAACTGAATCCTCCAAACTATTTCAAGCAACAGAACACCATTATTTTTGCTCTTCTGGTCCTGTTTCCTAGCATACGTTGGAGGAACTAAGGCACTACAATGTACCCATAACGAATTACTACCTTAAAAGAAACCAAAATTCTGTATCCATATGTCATACAAAAAAAAAAAAAGTAAAAAATAAGAATGAAAATATACAGCAAAGTTTGTCTCCACGTGGATCCCTGAATTTACAGAAGCGATCTCAAACACTGTAACCAAATCTAGTTCGTGCAATATAAAGCCTCAAAATGGTGTAACCAAATTTGTTTTTTACCAACCCTGGATATATTCAAATCCTTATTTTAAAATATTGCAGCAGCTCACAAGCCCCTAACTTGACAACAACAACAACAACAACAACAATAACAACAACAACAACAACAACAACAACAGCAACGGCGGCGGTGACAGGGAAACTCTACGTAAACTGTCTGTGACCTAAAACAGAGTAAACAAAAAAAAAAGAGAAAAGAAAAATATACCTACACGCTCGCCTAACACGCCCACCCAACCAGGAGTAAAAAAAGGTGAAAAAATGATGAGATAGCGAGTGGGGAGGTGGTGGGTTGGGGTTGGGGGTGAGAGGGTAAAGTTTGGCAGTTACCACATTATTAATATACCGAAGTGGTAATCCTGGTGAGGGGGTTGTAGGTGTGGGGGGGGGGTGGTATGGAGCTATGATGAAGGAAGGAGAGACAGAGAGGTGGAGAGAGAGAGGGGGAGTGGGAGATGGGGAGAGGGGGAGGGGATGAGAGAGGTGGGGAGGGAGAGAGGGAGGTAGGGAGAGGAGGTGCATGATGAAATAGAAGGAAGAAAGAAGGAGGGAGAGAATAATGTAGACTCGTAGAGAAACCGTGACACAGCAGGTTGAAAGTGGATATGGGGATACGAAGAGATTAGAAGGTAGAAGGAAGAAAGGAAGGAGAATAAGAAGGTAGAAGGAGGAAGGAAGGAAGGAAGGAGAATAAGAAGGTAGAAGGAGGAAGGAAGAAAGGAAGGAGAATAAGAAGGTAGAAGGAGGAAGGAAGGAAGGAAGGAGAATAAGAAGGTAGAAGGAGGAAGGAAGAAAGGAAGGAGAATAAGAAGGTAGAAGGAGGAAGGAAGGAAGGAAGGAGAATAAGAAGGTAGAAGGAGGAAGGAAGGAAGGAAGGAAGGAAGGAGAATAAGAAGGTAGAAGGAGGAAGGAAGGAAGGAAGGAGAATAAGAAGGTAGAAGGAGGAAGTAAGAAAGGAAGGAGAATAAGAAGGTAGAGGTATAATGATGCTGAGGAGAAGGCATAGAGGGGAGGGAAAGGATAAAGGAAGTACACTCGTGATACATAATTTCTGACCAGAGTGTGAGGAGCAGAAAGCTTCGAATCTCCTGGTTTTGTTCATTTCCCCCCAACCCAGTACACCTATAGAGGCTGGGTTCGAATGCTGGGTATGTGTGTGTGTGTGTGTGTGTGTGTGTGTGTGTGTGGAGGGAGTGAGGACAGAAGATTGAAGGGAAGAGTGGAAATTGAAATATATTGGAAGGAAGATAATAATACTAAAAGGATGAAAATAAATGACTAAAATTAACAGAGTAAGAAAGGAAGAAATAAAACGTATATAGAATGGTGGTGGTGTGAAGGGATAGAAGAGGGAACGATGAAGAATAAAAGAGAAAAGAAAAGATAGGTTAGATATAGATTAGAGTGAGAGGCAAGAGGCGCGGGGAAACGTTATCTGAAACTGATTATATATTAAGGGAACTAGAATACAAAAAAATAATAAGATAGACTGACAGATAAATAAAGAGATTGGGCGAATAAACTACTGTAGAACACACACACACACACACACACACACAAACACACACACACACACACACAGGGACGTTAAAATTATACTTAATCGAGTGATATTCCACAATAATAATGATGAGATAATACTGTAATAAAGCAATCCATTTGATATTTGTGAGTATAAGTCAAACTATACTAATATATGTTATACGTAATTATTGTTAAATGATTATTAGATGAATTATTAGGTGAATTAAGGAGGAAATTCGGAGTTGGTACATTGGTATCAACTGAATCCTTCAAACTATTTTTCCAAGCAACAGAACACCATTATTTTTGCTCTCGTGGTCCTGTTTCCTGGCATACTTTGGGGGAATCAAGGCACTCCAATGTAACAAAAGCGAATTACCACCTTTTTATATGTTGCCATGCATGTAAACTGTGTATCTAGATAAGCAGAAAGCTCTTGGTCTTGTCCACAACTCGGCTGGTAATTTTTATACTACATGGTATCTTTTCATTTCCTGTCAGTTTCGGCTGGAGGGAGTGGTGGGTGGGTAGGGAGGAGCCTTCTTCTTTGCTATACTTTCCCTCACTCTTGTAGGTTAGATGGAATAGCAAAATCAAGCAGCCTCGAAAGGACCAGTAGGTCTGTTGCTGTTTGAATGTCCTTTGTATTCCTTCACGTGGATTCAGTACAATGTGTGAAATTTATTTTTTCCCGGTGTGTAAGAGTTGTATTATTTACCAGGGAGTGGAAATATGTCCTGGAAAACGAAAATATTGTCCATAACTGTACACATGTGGGACCAAGTGGGACCCTCCTTGTGTGTGGGGAGGGAGAGGCTTTTTTCCTCGATATAAGGGAGGGCTAGAGATTTTTAATTGGAGGAGAGTCAGGCCATTAGCAGAAAAAAACATATATATATATATATATATATATATATATATATATATATATATATATATATATATATATATATATATATATATATATATATATATATATATATATATATATATATATATATATATATATATATATATATATATGGTGTTGTGTGTTTTATACGTATTTTTCATGTACTCTTTTGTCTTGTGAAATTGAGCATTCTTGTCATAGAGGCTTTTATTTCTTTTCACACACTTACATCGCTGAGTTTTACTTTTTTCTGATGTACTCCATTGTGGCATCAGAGTTCGGTTACTGGAGCCAATGACTTTTGTTTGTCTAATGGATACTTTGGGTGCAAAATTAATAGTAACAGCAATAAAATAAAATGTTCACCAGTTCTTTCTATCCAAACCTCTCTATAAACACACCAACAATCCTCTATTTGTTAAGGGGGTGCGGGAATAGGGGGACAAGCTTGGGGGGGGTTAGGGGTGCGAGAGTAGGGGACAGGCTTAATAAATATTATACTGGTTTCTGTATCGTTACTTTGCCATCTCTATCGAAGTTTATTTTGTTATTAATTTATACCTCGGCGTTAAGGGAATATTATCATTAATCTTTTGGGGGATTAGTGGTGGTATTGATTCTTCCCAACTATAGGTCAGAAAACAAACTCACCCATTATTACTCATTATACCGTCCCTCTGGGGGAAGTTTATTGTTTTCGGTGCCGGATATTTATCTGTTCGTGTGTTTGTTAACAGTCTAGCGTCCACAGGTTTAGCCGTATGATGTTTTTTTTATATATATTGATAGATATTCATCAGAAAACAAAGTGATTAACTTTTGGGCGAAATCGGTCGAAGGTCAAGGTCACAAAAAAATAAAGATAGCAAAGGGCGAGTTGTCGCTGGCATCTTTAAGGGGCGGTGTTGCCATCGAATGATGTCTTGTTGAGGATCTGTTTTGCAGCGCAGTTTTGAGGCATCAGTCGCCCTGAATGCACTAAAAAAAGTGTCCCTCCATATAATCACCAACTTGTCCCTACATTTTCATTTACTTCTGTTTTATTCAATATCCCGTTAAATTTCGTTGTTGACTGTCTATTCACTAAATTATTTCTTTCATCTGTCTATCATCAGGGTTTTTTTCACCATCATTTTCTACGGTCGTCCTTCCATCTGTTCCTCCTGTCTTTTCTTTAGATTATTTTCTCCACCAATAAACCCTTCCTTTCTTCATTAAATTGTTCATTCATTTGTCTATTAATTCCTATTCACGTCTGCCTATGATCAAGACTTTACATCTACTGTATATGTTTCTACTCGAGGTAAATTCTTCTACTATTGTACGTACAGTTGGACACATGAATGGGTGGCACAGCCCAGGTGAAAGATACTTGTCCCATTTGAGTAACCATTGTGTGTCTATTATCAGGTAGTTGCTTTTTATTGTCATCCTCAATACTGATTTCTTCCCCTGATGTCTCCTATTTGGCACTAAGGAACTTGATATTGGGAGAAATTGACCATCTTTCACTTGGGCTGTACCTCGAATTCCTGTGTCCAACTGTACCTCCATCATTCCCAACGTTCACCAATCCATCAATATATCCTTCCATGTTGTTATACCATCCAATACATTCCATTTCTCTCCTGTCAGTCAATTGGGTGGTGTACCCGGAGTGTGTGTGTATGTGTAGCGTAGTTTCCACAAGGGAGAGGTGAAGGGGAAGCTCAAACCATTCATCTCTACTCTTGTATGTGCCTTGACCATTTCCATCCCCCTTTTGTCTGCGGTCAGTCGGCATTACAGGGCCCCCACATTAAGCGGTTTCGGGGAGGCAGAGGAGGGTCAGTGTGAGGGTGGAACAGCTGGAGTGAGGGAAAGTAGGTATGGGGGTGAGGGGTATATTTTATTTTGGTGTGGGAGAGTGGGACATCTGCGTTGGTGAGGAATGGCTCTGGGAAAAAGGGAGGAGGAAGATGAGGAGGGGGACGTGAGTGTATGAGTGTGAGGGTGGGACGGTTGTTAGGGGTTTGGTGAGGTGTGATGTGGTTGACTTTGGGTTGGTGTGGTGTGTTTTATTTTAGGTTGGTGTGGTGCAATGTGCTGTGGTGTGACGTTGAGTTAGGTAGAGTGTGTTGTGGTGTGTTTGTGGTGTCGTAGAGTGTGTTGTGGTGGTGTAGCTTGGTGTGGTGAGTTGTGTTGTGCGTTGTGTTGTAATGTAGTGTGGTGTGTTTTCATGTGTTGTGGTGTGGCTTGGTGTTGTGTGTTGTGATGTGGTGTGGTGTTGTGTGTTGTGATGTGGTGTGGTGTGGTGTAGTGCGTTGTGTTGTAATATGGTGTGGTGTGTTTTCATGTGTTGTGGTGTGGTGTGGTGTTGTGTGAGATGTTTTGGTGTGGTTTAGTGTTAAGTATTTTGGTGTGGTTTAGTGTGGTGTGTTATGGTGTACGTCCAATGGTCAAACCTGAGAAATAGGACAGGACTCTAAAAGGAAATTGTGATCAGAGTAGCCCAATGGAGAGAAAGGTTGATGTCCAAGGTGATCACTGCATGGAATACTGGTAGGGTGCTGAACTATAGTCTGTTCAAAACTTGTGTTCCGCTGGCCTCTT